>WEIT01031039.1:34241-69020 GCA_013389985.1 Dryoscopus gambensis
TGAGGGCCGTGAGGGGGCCCAGCCCCCCGGGCACCCCCGTCCCCCCAGCCCTGACCCCGCCGTGCCGTGGCCAGGCCTCCAGCTGTAAGAAGCCGTCGCTGGGAGCCGCGGCGCAGAGGAAGAGGGCGAGCCCCAAGCTGGAGCTGCCGGAGGAGCAGCGGCGGGAGGTCCGCGAGGCCTTCGAGCTCTTCGACACCGACGGCAGCGGCAGCATCGATGTCAAGGAGCTGAAGGTCGGCGTTTTCCCGGAAGAACAGAGTGACCGGTGTTGCAAGGGAAAGGGCCGTAAATGCCAAAATAACCTTAGAGAGCGCAGGAGTTTCCTGGGTTTCCTCCCTGCAGCATAAACCTGGTGGGCAAAAGGCACATTTTTATCTTTAACTGCGGCTCGTCGCTGCTCTTACCCGGAGTGTTTAGGGCCAGGCTGCCCAAAATTCATGGGTAATTCTGTGCTTTCTCTCCCGACCCCTTCTCTGTTCATAACGCATCAAAAAAAAAGGGGTTGTGTGCATTAAAAGGTGGGGGTTTTCCCTCTCCTGTCTTGTTGAGGATTTAATGCTTTATTACAGTTACAGTTATTAATACTGATTTATTATTATTGTTGTTGTTGTTGTTGTTGTTGTTGTTGTTGTTATTAAAGTGATCTCAGCTGTGGAATCCGCCGATATCATTAATTTTCATGCTTTTATTCATTGCAAAACGCTTTTGATCCCTCCCCAGCCCAGCCCTTTGGGAAGAACAGCCATCAATAAATGAGGGCTGGCTTTGCCTCCAGAATTTGTCCTTCCCATTCTTCCCCTGGGTGTTCTGGATGCTCCCTCAGACCTCAGGGAGGAGACCTGGTTTCAAACCTGCTGCTTGGCCCTTTGCCAAAGGAGGAAAACATTTTCCCAACAGGATCTTTGTCACCAGAATGAAAAAGAAACCCGTTTAAATTCCCTGTGGCTGGCCAGTTTAGGATGGTGGGAGCGTGTGTAGGAAGCTCCTGGAGGGCAGGTCCAGAGTGGGAATGTTTGGATCCCTGTTTTCCTGGAGACACAGAGTGTTTGGCCATGGTGTGGCAGGAAGTTCACCTTTCTCCCCGCTCTGCCATGGCTGTGTTGACAATTCTGTAGGATTTATAACTCCTTTTGTCCTTCCAGGTGGCCATGAGGGCCCTGGGGTTTGAACCGAAGAAAGAAGAGATCAAGAAAATGATCTCAGACATCGATAAGGAAGGGACAGGGAAAATCAGCTTCAATGATTTCCTGGCAGTGATGACCCAGAAAATGGTATGGATGTTGTACAGGCCCAGAGAAAGGGAATTTCGAAGTGGATGAGGACCTTTTATCTCCTTTCAGGCTTAGAGGGAGATTAAAGCACTCTTTTAATCCTAACAATTAAAATATGTAAAAGTTGGCGTCGTCCCTGTCCTGGATCCTCTCATTTTTCAGGGAAAAATTAAAATCATGACATCATTAGTGAGCTCCTTTAACAACCAGGGGGGATTTTTGTGTCTGAAAAAAGGGAAAAACGTTCTTCTTCTCACAGGTGGGAACCAGCTCTGAGCTGCAGGAAGCTCCTGGAGGCTTTGATGTCTGCCACGGGGGTGTTTTCTTTCCTCGAATTCTCATTTACAGAGTAAATTTCTCGTTTGAAAAACCTTTAAAAACCTTTAAAAACCCCAGATATTTAACAGCAGAACATCCTGACAGTGAAATCCCAAAGACGTCTGGATAGCCAGGATGGAAAAAAAATCCCTGAAATTCTGGAATTCTGGCTGTGTCTCTGCCTCCTTTCAGCTTTTATGTGTAATTCCTGCTGGCTGTGCTCCTCCATGTTTGTTCCCAAGGGTTTCTCAGTCTATCAAATCTTTTATAGCTTTATTTTGAGCGCTGCCTACAACCCAGCCGCTCCTTTCTCACCTTAAACTCGTCCTTTCTTCCTGAAGGCTGAAAAGGATTCCAAAGAGGAGATCCTCAAAGCTTTCAGACTCTTTGACGATGACGAAACTGGGAAGATCTCTTTCAGAAACCTCAAGCGCGTGGCCAGGGAGCTGGGGGAGAACCTCACGGACCAAGAGCTGCAGGTTTGGACCCGGTGTCTGAGGGGTCTGCGTGCTGGGGCTGGGAGGAAAATCCTCTCTGTGCTGGGGGGAAGGGAGGAATTCCCGGCCAAGGGTGGGGTGAGCCCACGTGGATGCAGAAATGGGATCATGGAATGGCAGCTTTGTGGAGCTGCAGCGGTGTGAAAGGAATGATTCTGCCCCGAGCGCTTTGTTTCCCCTTATGGGACATTTCCCATAACATTTCCTGGTCCGATTTCTGGATAAATACACCCAGTGAATGTTCTGGCTGAGGCTGAGCCAGCACAGCCCCCTCCAGCCCAGCTAAAGAGCGGCTCTAGCTCTGAATGAATCCAGCAATTCCTCGTCAAACCCACGCCTAATCCTGACCCCAAACCTCTCGCAGGAGATGATTGACGAGGCGGATCGGGATGGGGACGGGGAAGTGAGTGAGCAGGAGTTCCTGAGGATCATGAGGAAGACCAGCCTCTACTGAAGCCCCGTGGGGGTTATTCCTTTGCACTTGTGCATATTCCTTGCGTGGGGGCCTCACTTTGTGGTGTCTCAGTTTCTTTGGAGGCGGCAGAAAACCCAGGTGGGTTTTGTTAGGAGCTTTTTTTGTTCAGAAGTTTTAAAGGTGTTTGGGAGCAGCTTGCACCACCCTGTTTGCAGGCAGCAACGTGGCTGCTGGTTATGATGTTTACACTGCTCTAAATACACAAATCACATTTGGGGGACCAAATTCAGATCCTTTTCTGCCTGAAAAAATAGGTCAAAATGATTCTAGTTTGGTAAAGAGATGACTCAAAACCCCGACAGTGTAAATCTGGGCTTTAGGACTTGGTTTGGGCCCTACAGTGAACTCTTTTTGTGACATATTTGCAGGGCCCAGCTTTTTAGAACCTGTTTCATGGGGATTATCCCTTCCCCCTTTTTTTAGGGCGTTCTTTAAACTCGAAACAAAAATAAACTGCTGTAACTTCCCTTGTGTTCAGTTCCCATGGCTAAAGGACTCTTTGCAGAAGGAAACTCCCAGTGCCGGGAGCTCTGTGTGCTCGCAGGAATGCTCAGAGGCTGCAGATGGGACTGGATTTCAAATGAAGGGTCTCACTTTAAGCCATCAGAGTTGTGGGATGAGTTCTGATCCCCACTGTGCCAAAAGAAGCAGCTGTGGCCAGGCTGGAGAGGATCCAGGGAAAGGCCACAAAGATGAGCCAAGCCTGGGGAGCTCCCAGGTGAGGGAAGGCTGAGAGACCTGAGCTTGTTCAGCCGTGGGAAAACGAGATTTGGGGGGACCTTGGCACCACGTTTGGTATTTGAAGGGGGGCTACAAAGGGGAGGGAAACTCCCTTTTTATGAGGAATCATGGAAAACAAAAGGGATAGCGGGTGCAGGTTATTCCTGGGGAGATTCCAAATGGGCACCGCAGCACAACTTTTCCCAACAGCAGATCAGCTGCTGGAAGTGCTGGGTTCCCCACGTTCGGACACTCGAGGGCTCATCAGGACAGGCTGCTGGGCCGCCTTGTCTTTGTACCGAGAACGGCCGGACCCGGTGAGCCTTGAGCTCCTTCCAGCCTGGGATTCCCTGCTCCTGTTAATTCAGGAGGAGGAGGTCACCTCTGCCCCCAGAGCTGCCTGGGGACGCGAGGCTGGTCCTGCTCTCACCAGGTCACGTTCCTGCTCCCGTCTGGCCTCTGACAAATCCCAGCAGAACAAGGGGGGGTTTGGTGCCAGGGACTTCTTCCTGTATCCTTTTCCCAGCTGACCCAGAGCTTGTCCTGGGCCAGAGGGAAAGGCCGAGGCAGAAGCACAGTTCAGGGTTCAGTAGAAGCGTCAGGTTTTATTTGGTAGCAGAACTGGGTTCCTTCCTTCGGCCACAGCCCGGCGCTCTGAGGGAGGGTGTGGGGAGCAGCTGAGTCGGAGCCCTGTGCCAGCCTGGCCTAAAGCTGAGGGAGGGCAGGGCTGGATGGGATTTGGGATGGAATTCCTTCCCTGGGAGGGCAGTGGGGCCCTGGCACAGGGTGCCCAGAGCAGCTGTGGCTGCCCCTGCATCCTTGGCAGTGCCCAAGGCCAGGCTGGACGGGGCTGGGAGCAGCCTGGGGTAGGGGAAGGTGTCCCTGCCCATGGGAGGAGATTGGAACTGGATGAGCTTTAAGGTGCCTCCCAACCCAAACCATTCCACGATGCCATGATTCCATGCCAGCTCCCAGCCCAGCTCCTGCCAGTTTGCAATGCGTCCTTGGCAGAACACAACAACTCCGAGTTCTCCCTCCTCAGCAGCCGCCGGAGGCCTGGGGGCAGAACTACTGAGTGTCCCTTTGCTGTGCCGTGTGAGAGGGGAAGGAATTACCCACGGAACAGGAGCGGGATGCCCCTGGGGAGTTCAGGCCAGCCTCAGCACCTCTCGGACCATTTCCCCGACGCCGTCGTGGATGTCGTGGATGGGGGCGTTGCACATGAAGGCGCTGGTGGTCACCAGCCGGTTCCTGGTGTCCACGTGGGCCTCGGTGACCCGGCTGTTCACGTGCCTGCAGCCCAGCTCCTTCACGGCCTCCGCGGTCTTGGCGTAGGGCCACCTGCAGGGGAGCAAGGACCCCGAGTGGGGAATGTGTCCTGCACACAGTGCTTTGGTGAGAGCCTGGGGTGAAAACTCTGAGCTCACTGCACAAAATCTGCTCAGTAGGATCCAAATCTTCTCCTGCCCGAGGAGTTTCTGCAGGGCTGTGCAGCAGGAAAACCTCCTGTTCAAACGAGTTAAAAATCTGAAGTGAAGCCCAAATAAGACCTTGATGTTCCACTGTGGATGTTCCACTCCCTAATTCTGCCCGCTCCAGTGCTCCTGTTTGCAGAATCCCAGAATGGTTTGGGTGAAAAGAGACCTCAAAGCCCATCCCATCCCACCCCTGCCGTGGCAGGGACACCTCCCACTGCCCCAGGCTGCTCCCAGCCCCGTCCAGCCTGGCCTTGGGCACTGCCAGGGATCCAGGGGCAGCCACAGCTTCCCTGGGCAACAATTAGATTTAGGTTTGGGGTGGGGATTTTTCACCAACTTCCTACAAGTTGGTGATAAACTCCTTCCTAGCAAAAGCCATCAACATTCCTTGCCTGCCACTGGGAGGATCCAGCCACAGCTTCCCTGTAGGAATGAAAAGTTTAACTCCCTCCCTCTCTGAACACCCCAAGCCTTGTGCAACCATCCTGCCCCTGCCTTGGATCTGCTAAACTTGGAGTCAGCAAAGGTTTTTCCTACGCTGGGTCAGGGAGGCAAATATTTAATTTAAAATAATAAATTCCATTTAAATTAATTTAAAATAAGGTGTCTTATCTGAAGCCATCGGAGTGGTGGAAACAAGTCACGAAAAATGCGAACAGGTCTGGTGTTAGATCGTTCCTTCTGCTCTGCTGGGAAATGATGAAATGAGGCTTCCAGAGCTTCTGCTTTTCCCCGTTAAGTCCCCAAAAGGGCCCGAGTCCCTGAAGGCCTCACTGGAGGCAGCAGAGCTGAGTTCTCAGTGATAATGTTCAGCCCCCTGTGAGCCCTCCACCGCGTGGCCACGATCCCTGGGCAGGCTGCTGGGACTTTGGGGGGCCCTGGTGTGGTTGCCATGAACCCCCCTGGTCACTCACTGCTCACACTCGGTGTCGTGTCCCACGGTCACCTCGCACCCCGGGAAGATTTTGGCCGCCAGCACTGGGGAGATGCAGCACAGCCCGATGGGCTTGTGGGCAGCGTGGAACGCCCGCAGGACATCCTCCACCTCCCTGGAGACGCTGCAGTTCTTGCCCTGGGTGGCCCAAGTGCTCAGGTTTTTTGCCACCCCGAAGCCACCTGAGGAAAGAGAAACAGGAGGTTATACCCAGGGCAGGATAAGGTGGGTTGGGTGGATGGCAGCGTTTGTCTGGGGTCAGTTAAAGAACTAAAACCAGAGATCCTGAACCTTTGGGAGCTGAGCCATCCAGGCCCCAAGCAGCACGGCCTCGATGCTCCAGTGCGAGCTGTGCTCCACCCACAGCTCTCTCCTGGACTGCGGTGGAACACGGACACATTTTCCTTTGCCTCTTAATCCTCGCTCCAGCCCTCACCCATCCCCTCTGGAATGCCTCAGCGACTAAAAGTGCCAGGCTGAGCAAGCTTTCCGCTCCTGAGCCCCCCTCTCCTGCGGAGCAGGAAGGCTGCTGCTGAGGGAAGGGATGGTTTTCCATCCGGTGAGAGCACAGCTCTGGATGGCCCCGAGGACAACTCAGCCCTGTCCTGCTGGGATCAGCTTGGCTCTGCCACGTTCCCACCCAGCTCCAGCCGTGCCAGCAGGGATGGAAGATGGACCTGCTTCCAAGCCCCACTTCCAGCCTGTCCCTCTCATCCCAGGCTTGTGGAATATCCAAGCTGTGGACAGGCAGACCCCACGCAATCCCACCTGGAATGATGAGGGCGTCCAGCCCCTTGACCTCCAGCTTGGCCAGGTCCTTGATGTTGCCTCTGGCTATCCTGGCGCTTTCCACCAGGACGTTGCGCTGCTCCGGCGCCGGCTGCCCCTTCACGTGGTCCACCACGTGCATCTGGGGGATGTTGGGGGCATAAATCTCTGCCTGGAGTGAGGGGAAAGGGCTGTTATCCCTCAGGAATGATGGATAAACGTGGGAAGGGCAAGGGGAGTGAGTGGGAATGCTGAGGGGCTTTCTTAGGGAAGAGCTGGGAGGGAGGGAAGGAAACCTTCAGCAGTTTGTGCCCAGAACTGCTTGTTTGGGGTCTGAAGAGTCCATCCATATCCCAACCAATCCCTCTTGCCAGGTGAGGACCCGGAGAGCTGCTGTCCCCCCACAGGGACAGGACTTGGGGTTTCCTCTCCCCAACTCCTGTTTTCCCAAAGCCAGAGTGTTTTTTCTGGAAAACGCTTCCCCTTCCTTCAGCGCTTTCGAGCTCACGCGCAGAAATTCCGAGTGGAGGGTGGTGAACAGATTTCTGGCCCCACAATTTAAGAAGGATTTAAGGAAGGCCGAGGAGGGCAAAGCTGGGGACGGGGCAGGAAGGAACGTCCTGTGAGGAGCAGCTGAGGACTTTGGAATTATCTAGGTGGGAGACAGGGAGGCTGAGGGGCAACCTCGTGGCAGCTTCCAGTGGAGAGGGAGGGGCCGAGCTCTCCTCCCTTCCAGCCAGAATACTCCGTTCTGTGCTGTTCTGTTTCCTTGGAAAAGGAGGGACTGGAATGACGCCCGAGTTTCCTCCACTAGAGGCCCCTGCCGGTCCAGGGATGAGGGAGGGACGGGCTCCGAGCCTGCTGGTCTGGGATGCGGCAGGAGGGAAGCGGCTGCAGCAGCTCCGGGAGAGGAAGAGGCAGAATTACGCACGGTGCGGAAAACGTCCGGACAAGCCTCATCCCGGAGCCAGGCAGAGAAGGCAGGGCTGGAATGGTTTGGAACTGGGGGAACTGGGCGCGTGTGGGTCACCCCTGTGCCCCTGTGTTCCGCAGAGCAATTCCCATTCCCAGGGGAACGGCGCGGACCCGGACACGGGGATGGTTCCCAGCTGAGTGCGACATTCCAGAGGTTTCCCTCCCTCCATTCCCAGTCTCACCGAGCGGCTCTGCTGACCCTCAGAGCAGCTGCACCTTTTCTACCCCTCCTCAAGTTCAGCTCACGAGCCCCTGTCCGTTCTCTCGTCCCTGGAATGCCCAGGGCCAGGCTGGCCGGGGCTGGGAGCGCCCTGGGATGGTGGAAGGTGTCCCTGCCCCTGGCAGGGGGTGGGAATGGGCGGGCTTTAAAGTCCTTCCCAGCCCAGACCGTGCTGGGATTCTCTGGTTCTATTTTCACTCCTACCTTTTGAGGTTTTAAAAAGATGAATTTCAAACAGCCCAGAGCGTCTTTTAAACAGAAACAGCGGGAGAGAGAGGAGGATGTGCAAGGCAAAAGCGGAGAGAGAAGGCGCTCAGGGAAGGCTGTTGGAGAGTTTGGATGCGGAGCCGCACGCCAATCCAACAGCACAGCTGAGCAGGGAGCAGGGATTTCTCCACAACATTCCCGGGGACTCCGGGCACCGCTGCTTGGCTTTCGGGGAGTTTGGGGTCTGTCCCAGAGGCAGGGAGGGGAGAGGCTGCGGAGCAGAGCCGGGAAAAGGAGCCGGAGCTGGGAAAGGAGTCGGAGCGGGATCCCCTTACCTGTGCCCCCTCCCGGCTGAGGTGCACCAGCACGGCCGAAGCCTCGTGGATCTCGCTGCCGTCGAACGCCCCGCAGCCAGCCAGCAGCACGGCCACCCGCTTGGCCATGGTCCCCGGGAGCAGCGGGATTCCCGGGAGAGCCCCGCGCCGCTGCGAGCTCCGCTCGCTGCCTGCAGCCCTTTATAGCGCCAGCCCTCCCCCGGAGCAGGTGGGGCCGCCAGGGTTGGGCTGAGCTTCTCACTGGCACCGAGGTTTTATTTCCAGTTCCACAGGCAGGGCATGTAAATATTATTTGTTGCTCCCTTCCAGGTCTTCTTCCCAGCACGTTGTCTGCAGAGCAGCCCCAGCTGACGTGCCCTGCTCAACAGAGCAGCCGTGTTTTTCCTCCTCGGCTGTTGATTTTCCATTCTAGCTCAGACTAAAGCACCCAAAACCTTTGCACAGGAGCTGGTCTCGAAGGGAGCCTGCCCAGAGCCAGAGTTCCAGCCAGTGCCTTCCCCTCTGTGCCCCGTTCTTTGAACCCTGCACTGCATGGGCTGCTTCACTTTTAATACCAACATTTCCTTTTCTGATCCTGAACGTTCCTTCCCTCAGATCCCATCTCCCAAAAGTGGATATTTTGCCCTTTGCTGTAGCTGTTCGCTGGCTTTTTGCACCCTGAGTTCGGAAATTAATGAAGTCATAGGGTTGGAAGGGACCCACAAGCATCCACAAAGTCCAACTCCCGGCCCTGCACGGGGCACCCCAACAACCCCAGCCTGTGCCCGAGAGCGTGCCCAAACCCTCCTTGGTCTCTGGAATAATGGGATTCTTCATCAACAGCACCACCTCTCCATTTATTTCATTCCAGGAGGTGGCACCGGGAGCTGTTGGAGCCCTGAGCTCTGGAGGGGCCCCTGGCAGCCGCACTCAGTGTCTGGAGCTCGTTCATCACACGGGGATGATCCTGTACCTCTCTATTTCAGCCCGGCCCTGGTGAAATAACTGTGCCCCGTGGAGGCTGAGAGAACAAAAGACTGCCACAACACGGCTGCAGGGCGTTTTTCAGGGGTTATTTATAACGTGTGTTCCTTGGGGCTCTGACATTTTTGGGAGAGACGTGAAGCACATCCTGTGGGTTACGGACTCGTGGCTTGGCAGGGTGGTCAGGCAGGGCAGGCCTGAGGAGGAGGCTCACTGCTGCTGCTGCTTGTGACTTTGTTTATGGTGCATTTCTCCCAAAATGAGGGATTTTAGGCACCCAGCTGCTACCTGAACAAGCAGGAACAAGAAACATGTGAGAGGCCTTGCGGTCCCACTGATCCAACCCAGGCTGTGCCTCTCAGTTACTGCCCAGAACAGGAATTAAACTGAAATAGGCATGCAAAACACCCAAAGCCTTTCTCCTGCTGTCTGTTTTGCTATCTAAGGAATCCCAGCTATGGTTTAGGGCTGTATCATTTCCTCTTGCATCAGAAAACAGCTGGGTGATGTTGCAACCTGAACAGGTAATTTCTCCTTCCTGCAGCTGCTCTGGGAGCAGTCCCGTTAGCGATGGGACAAAGTAGCCGGAGGCTGAGGATGTCCACAACCTGCCTGCTGCAAACCACACCAGCTACCCCTGCCTGTTGTGAACTGGCCGGGCTGGTTCGCCTTACTGGGATAACTGGTGCAGCTGGACCAGCCAGGCTTGTTTCCTCCCCTTGGAAAAACATCTGAAAAACATCACAGACCTGTCAGCCCCGCACTGAAGAGATGAGCGATAAATGGCATTTCCCAGCTGGGTTACTCCAGCCTGGGTGGCCACGTCTGCACGCATCTCTTGTGGCCTTTGGAGTTAACCCGTGGCCTTAACCTGCACTGAGGTTCTAGTGAGGAGGGCTGGGAAGGGATTCCTCTTCCTGCAGGGTGAACATGGTTAAAGGCACCAGGAGAGTTTGGGAGCAGGGATGGGGATCCAGCTGCATCCAGCCGGCTCGGGGAGCAGGAGGAGCAGGGTCCTCTGGCAGTCCCTGGTGCTCCGGGGTTTTTCTGGGCGCTGTCACAGCTCCAACACCTCTTGGATGATCCCACAGGCCTGACCGTGAGCTCCAGCCGGTGCAGCTCTGAGCCCCATTCCCAGCAGCTCTCCTGTCCTCCAGCCATGGCTGTGGAACAGGATTTACGGGGGATCACAGAGCAGGAGCTGCTGAGGGGAGCAGCAGAGCCAGGTGCTGGAGCAGCTCTGCAGGGCCACAGCAGAACCAGCGCCAAGCTCTGCTCACTGCTCTGCACATTTTCTCTTGTCAGGAGAGTGGGGTTTGCTTTAACTGGAGCTGAGTCCCTCACGGGAACAGTCTCTACACTGGTCCTCCACCACAAACAAAACAGCAGAGGAGCCAAAACTCTGTCAGCTCCCAGAACAGTTCTCTGACAGTTCCCACCCGACCCATGACCCAGCATGATCCCCAGGCCGGTGTCCACCGCCCTCTGCAGCCTCCCCTCCACCCATAAACACCTTCATGCCCTGGCCACACTGCAGGAAGCTGTCACAGGTCCTTCATGTCCCCTTTGGGACACAACCCTGGCAGTGTCTGACGCTCCCTCCTGACCTGGAAAGCCAGCCAGGCTCCTCTGTGCTGGCCAAGCTGGATGTGGAGGGACAGACGGACAGAAGTCGCCTTTAAGGGAATGGCTCTGAGTCTGCCCTGGCTTTGCCCAGCTCAGGGGGCTGCTGCCAGGCATTCAGAGCTGTGACAGGGACAAACAGCGGGCCCGTGGCCAGTGTGAGGAGAAACAACTGGTCCCCCAGGAGCTGCTGGGCTTGCAGAGCGCTTGTTTGCTCCAGCAAGGTGGATGCTTGCAAAAACCTGCCTTTTAACCAGTGTAATTTCCTCGCTGGCAGCAGCAAAAAAGGCAGCGACAGCAATAAACCCTCAGCCTTATTTTTCAAGCGTCTTTTTTAACAAGGGTTAATCAACAGTAAAATTAAGAGGCCCCTGGAGGGAGCTACCAGGAGCCCGCGCTGACTCACAGCCCCAAATTTACTGCAACCAGAACTTCATCTGCGCTTCCTCCCGCATGCAGGGAGCAGCAGGAACAGAAGAGGCTTGTAGGGAAAAGGGGTGGAGAGCAGGGAGGACCGGCGGCAGCGGCGATGGTTTGGTTATAAAGAGCATGGGAGGAAAGAGAGGCGGCAGAGCCGCCCTGACCGGGGCCACAGCGCGCAGGGATGGGCGGCAGCGGGGCTGAGTCACTGCACCCCTGCATCGGGCTCCTGGGCATTTCCGCAGGTAGGCACCGCTCCTGGCACGGGCACGGGCTCGGGAAGAGCTTCCCGGGACACCCCCCTTTTCCAGAGGGGGCTAAAGAGGCTGTTTATCCGCAGGCTCCTCTGCCTGGGTGAAGCTTTTCGATCCAGAGATCCCCGCGCCGGTTTCGGGAGCCAACAAAATATTTGTGTTGGCTTCCGAGGGCTGGCCTGAAGTTCTGTGCTCGTCCCATGCTGGGTGGGAAGCAAATCCAAACTTTTTCATGGTCACTGTAGTAAATCATCTCGATTTGGATGCAGTTTCCTCCCCTCTCCTTTTCCAGCCCTTCTCCCCGCAGCTCTGTTTTCCGTGTCCACTCCCTTTCACTTGTCCCTTCTCTGTGCTCCATCTTCCCGGACTTCTCGGCCGGTTTTCCATCGGCACGAGGCTGGAGGGATCATCTGCAGGGTGTGTGTGTCTGTCTGCCTTTTGTGTAGCTGGAATCATGGATTTTTACCTTTATCTGGCAACAGGGGAGCACTTCCAAACTCTTCCATGCAATCCCAGGATGGTTTGGGTTGGAAGGGACCTTAAAGATGATCCAGTTCCCCCCCCTGCTGTGGGCAGGGACACCTTCCCCTCGACCTGGCTGCTCCAAGCCCCTTCCAACCTGGCCTTGATGGTATGGGGCATCCACAACCTCTCTGGGCCACCTCAAATGATTCATTCCGAGTTTTTCCAAACCAGGCACCCAGAAAGAAGTGAGACCTTGGGCGCAAACCAAGTTGCACTCCCCCAGCTCCCTGGGCTCTCCTGTCTGCAGATCTTGCACTGTTGTTTTTCCTCTATTCCCCGCCCTGTCCACCCTGATTCTCTCCTGGGTTTTGGGCCGAGTTTACCAGCTCTTTGTGCTTCCCCCCTCCGTGCCCCACAGGATCTCTCTTGCTGGCCGTGCATTTCTACAGCTCGCCCAGAGCCACCCCCCTGATCCCCAGCACGGCTCTCGGGGTCCTGCTGCTGATTTTGGCGGCTCTTCTGGCCTATGCAGGTAAGCTCTGGGGCTGGCCAGGCCCTCCCTTCCCAGTGTTGCACGTCCGGGTCTGCTTTGCCAGCGGGATACAAACCACGGCAGCCTCGCTGGGCCACTCATCCCTTCTCCCAGAGGAGTGTGTTGTACAGAGAAGCTGTGGCTGCTCCTGGATCCCTGGAAGTGTCCAAGGCCAGGCTGGACAGGGCTTGGAGCAGCCTGGGATAGCGGAATTGGGAATGGGGTGAGCTTTGAGGTGCCTCCCAGCCCAAGCCAGTCCATGGGTCTGTGTCAGCACAGTGAATTTTTCCTCTATAGGGAAGAAAAAAGAAATCAACGTTTGTTTTAAAAGAAACCGAAGTTTGTTTTAAACCAGTGCTCTACCAGGATCTCGGAGCCTTAACACACTGAATGCACGATTTCTCCCCCAGGCTTTCTGAGAGTGCTCTCAGCATCCATGGGCTGAAATGTCCGTGGGTAAATTCCAAGAGACAATGCCTCTGCTTCTCTGACAGAAAACAATCGCTGCCTAGAGCGAAATCCACACTTTCTAGAATGAACGTTGAATTATTTATTCTTTGTAACTCACAGCAAGGAGAACATCAAATCACAGAATCATCAGATCACAAATTATTCAGGTTGGAAAAGACCTTTAAACTCGCCAAGTCCAACCATCAACCAGCCCCGCCACCTTGGTCACCTCTAAGCCATGTCCTCAAGTGGCACATCCGCGTGTCTTTTGAACACTTCCAGGGATGGGGACACCACCACCGCCCTGGGCAGCTGTGCCAGGGCTGGACAACTCTTTCTATGAAGAAATTTTCCCTAATATTCAATCTAAACCTCCCCTGGCACAACTTGAGGCCATTTCCTCTTGCCCTGCCGCTTGTTCCCCGGGAGAAGAGCCTCAGTACAACCTCCTTCCAGGCAGTTGTAGAGTGTGATAAGGTCCCTCCGAGCCTGCTTTTCTCCAGGGAGAGAGACCATCCCATCCTCAGGCAGGACCTGTGCTGATCCTTGCTCCGTAGCGATCCTGCCTTTCCTCACTCCCGCTTCCCACATCCCGCTGCCCGAAATCACAGCCCTGTCTCCGTTTGTCCCCCAGGGATCCGGAGCAGCCTCAGGAACGCCTCCCTGCTGGTGTCCCTGTGCCTGACCCTCTCCGCGTGCTGGTGTGGCCACGGGGTGATCCTCGTCCTGGCGGGGCAGGGCGTGCTGGCCGAGCCGGAGGATTCCCGCGACGCCCTGGTGCCGGGCCTGGCCACGCTCACCCTGGCGCTGCTCCTGGTGGCCGTGGTGGGCTTCCTCTGCAGAGAGCCCCTCTTGGCCCTGCTGGCTGCTGCCGTGTCCCTGGCCAGTGCCCACGAGGTGGCCCTGCACTGCAGCTCCTCGCTCGGCCCCTCGGCCGTGGCTTGCGGCCACCTGATGGTCAGCTTGGTCGGGGGCTACTTTGCTCTGGGGAGGATCCTCTGCTTCCTGACCAAAGGCAGAGTTGCCCTCCCTGGCACGGACCTTGCCGAGAAAAAGGCCCAGGAGCAGAGCCGAGGCGGCGCTGGCAGCACCAACCCCTTTGCGGCCGCCGGGCTGCTCCTGAACGTGCTGTCAGCCAGCGTCTTCTGCTGCAGGCTCCTGGGGGTCACCCGCAGACTCTTCCTGGGCCACGTGCCCTGGCTGTGGGCAGCTGGCACCTACCAGGTCGGCGTCTGCGTGCTGTCCTACCGCGCCATGGACGTTCTCATGGCCACGGCCTTCGGCTTCACCTCTGTCCTCCAGTTCGCTGCGGGGTACTGCCTCCTGAGCCCTACCTGGCAACCAGAGGAGCCGTCTCTCCCTGCCCCCTTCCTGGTGGTTTTCTCCATTCTTTTTGCTGTCTTGGCTCTTTTTCTCTCCCTCCGGAGCCCTGTGGACGGCCTGTACTTGCTGGTTTTTGTCATCTACTGCATCGCCTTGGCTTGCAGCCCCAGGGGCTTTTTTGCAGGTGGCCCCCAAGGCGTGGCCGTGGCCATTTTTGTGGCCTCAGCCTTGGTGGCTCTGATTCACCTGTACAATGTGAGGGCGAGGGCCAAGATCCCCACAGGGAAGGGTGCTGTGAAGGCCTTCCTTGCTCGCAGCAGCCTCCTGAAGCTCCGGGAAGGGCCGGACCTTCACGCTCCGTACCTCGGCTATTCCAAGTATGCCGATGCAGAAGTCCTTGCCTATGCCTGCAGTGTCCTGGCTTCTTTTGCTCTAACAACCCCAGGAGACCCCCAGGCTCCCCTTGGCACTGTTGTCATTCCGTGGGTGGTGGTAGCTGGTGGGATCCTGAAGCTTCTTGGTGGCTCAGTGGCCTTTTCCCGGGGTAAAACCCTGGAGAGCAGCGCCTTCATCCTCTACGCTGTCATGTGGATCATCTGGGGCCTGACAAGGTATGGTGGCCTCTACGGCACCGCCAGAAGCTTCCATGCGGCCGTGGGCATCGTTGCCTTCGTGCTCTTCAACAGCTTTGTTGTCTTCTGCTCGCTCTTCTTAAACGTGGCCTGGTTCTTCTACTCCCTCGCGTTCACGCTCGTTGCTGTCAGCTTCCTGCTGGATGCCGTCCACGCTCTTCCCGCTGGGTACGACATCGCTGCCGGCCTCGTCTTTGGGCTGGTCAGCTTCTACTGCTTCCTGGCCGCCCTCTGCAGCAGCACCTTCGAGGGTTGCTGCTTGCCCGTGGGGGGGCCCGTGGTGCAGCTCGGTGGTGTCGGGGCAGGAGCCACCAAGTGCCTTCACCTGCCTGCCAGGAAGGCTTCCTCAGTCAAGAGAATTGCAGGTAAGGGAAAAACAGCGGGCAGAACGTGGGGATGGACAGGAAATTCCAGGAGGTTTTGCAGCAGAACGCTCTTGCAAGGACGTTATCCCAGTCAGAGAATCACAGCGTGGTTTGGGTGGGAAAGGACCTTAAAGCCTGTCTTGTTCCACGGGCAGGGACACCTTCCACTAGACCAGGTTGCTCCAAGCCCCGCCCAACCCAGCCTTGATGTGGAAACCTGGAAAATGTGGTGATGTTTTTGTGAAGTGGGCCAAGTCACAGGGGTCATGGGCTGAGTCGAGCAGCGAATTCCCTGCTGCGTCTCCTGCATCATCTCCCTGTGCCCGCATCCGGTCTGAGATCCAGGAATCCTCCAGGCCGGGGCCACCACCCAGAGCTTTGTACAGAGAAAGCAGAGCCAATGTTTGGTCCTTGCTCTCTCCGACTCTGGCCCAGAACCCCGCTAAGGGCTGGATGTCCCCTTGGAGGAACGCCGGGAAAAAGGGGAAAGGAGAGGAGAGGAGAGGAGAGGAGAGGAGAGGAGAGGAGAGCACCACACCAGCTGTGACCACTCTGCCACGGGAATTACAGCCCTCGCCTGTCACTCACGGGCTCGTGCCCTGTTCTCATGCCCACAGATATCCTGAGGAACGGCGGGACCTGTGGCATCCCCACGGACACTGTGTACGTGTTGGTGGCCGCCTGCAGCCGGCCCGACGCTGTGGAGAAGGCTCACCGGTGAGTCCTGGCGCCCGGGCTGGCCTCAGGAGCCTTCTAGAACTCAGAGCTGCTACTGAGCGCTGGCTACAGCACCCGCCGAGAGCGAGGCGGCTCAGCCTCGGTGGGAACAGCAAGGTGGGGAGAAGATCCAGGTGAGGAAAGGAGGGAAGGGAGCTGTAGTTGTGTTCTGGGATACTGAAGGCTGATGGAGCCGGGCAGCTTGGACACCACGAGAAACCCAGACCAGTGGCAAATGGGGCAGGGGGTTATTGTTCTTGCTCGTAGGTGCATGTTGTCACAACAAAACCCCTCTGGTGACAACAGACCCCTGCTGTAACCCGGAGCCCTCATGTTGGTGGGGTCACCTCAGAACTTGGGCCGTGGGAATTTTTACCCACCACTACACAAGAAGTCATTGATTTGGAATAAACATTCCTGATTGGGAATAGTCATTAATGTCCCTTCCCGTCCAGTCAGCTGTTGAACAGTCCTACTTTTACTCCAGACCGGTGATGTGGGGCAGAGCCTGCACACTTTGTCTCAGCTCTAGACCTCCCCAACAGTTTCCTTTCCTTGAAATTAAATCCCCGTCTTCCTTCCAGCCTCATCTTTTCTTCCCTCTTTTCCAGGTCCAAGCGCCAGGCTCAGGATCGCCCCATGTCCCTCTGGATTTCCAGCCTAAAGCAACTGGAACCTGCCAAGCATTTGTTCACTCCCCTCCTCTGGGACTTCATGGAGGCTGCCTGGCCGTCTCCCATCAGCTTGGTCATTCCCAGAGGTGAGCAAATGCTGCTGACTCCAAGCTCTCCGGAGAGTTTTGGGTTTGAAATTCCTACAGCTGTGAACTCCTGCAACCCTGCGTGTTCCATGGGGATGCTCCTGGTGTTTGCACTGATGTGCAGCTCTGATTGCTGCGTGCCTCTGCTTGGTGCAGGTGAATGGGTGGATTTCCTGGGAATGAAGGACTCGGCTAAATATGTTGGGACCCCTCAGAGTGTGGCCATCCGCATCCCCGACTGCTCTGTCACCACGCACCTCATCGACCTGGTGAGTCGGGGCACCTCAGCCCTCAGAAGGTGGCCAGACCCCTTCTTTGAGAAGGGCGGGGGTCTGCAGGCAGCTGGGAGGGGTTTTATGGCAGCAAAGAGGGGGAAAGGAGCAACCACCAGGTCAGGAGATCAGGAAAATGCCCTTAACAGACACAGTTTCATTTCCATCGCGGAACACTGTTGGAAGCACGGGCTTCTCTGAGGCTGGACTAACTTCAGAAGGTGCGGGAGGTGGCCAGAGGAACTGTGATACCCGGGGTGTCCTAGGACAGGCACTGTAGGTCTTTGGAAAGTGCTGTTGCTGGAAAACAAGATGTCATTTCATGGCCACCACCAGTAACCCCAGATTTGTCAGCGCTGGTCACTCAAGCACCATTTGGTGGGACTGTGGTTGCCTGCAAAGCAGGTGCCTCACCTGGGTGGGCCGCACTGAGCTCTCTTCAGAGTCACAGACAGAGTTCAGAGCTCAGGTCACCTGTTGTATCCCCAAAATCCTGCTCATAGCTTCGGCTCCTGTTTTTCTGCCACCAGGTTGGCCCCATCGTGGTCACGTCAGCCAACCCGACGGGAGAGGCCGACACGACCCACCACAACCAAGTGTACGCCAAGCTGGGAGATAAGGTAACCGAGAGATGTGGGGATGGAAAAATGCAACCACTTTGCTTCCAGAAAGAAAATCAATAGATGGCTATCCGGAATCTGGGAAAGCCTCTAATTAAAAAAAAAATCTCATGGATGCTCCTCACGCTGGTGTCAAGGGGAAGGAAAGTTTTAAAACACAGAACTTGGTGGGAAACCAAAATGATTGTGCTTTTCATGGTGTAGTTATGGCTTGGCAACGCGAGTTGGTTCATATTCCAACATGGAATGATAGAAGCAATAAAAAATTCCTTCTTGCTTACAGGCTATCAAATACTGGTGCCTGGATGTGCCAGGGCTCCAGCTGGAAATGGGCCGTGAGAACTCAGGGATTCCCATCTAAGGCTGGGGCTGGTCTAAGACTGATGCCAAGCTCCAAAATATTCCTGGCTTTTAGAGCTTTTGTGGAAGTGCCACGGTCATGGCCTTTCGTTGTCTTTCACTGGTTTAGGTGGGAGATCAGGGAAGGTTCTTCCCCCAGAGGGTGCTGGCACTGCCCAGGCTCCCCAGGGAATGGGCACGGCCCCGAGGCTGCCAGAGCTCCAGGGGCGTTTGGAAGAGTGGAATCGTTGGGGCGTCTGTGCAGGGCCGGGGGTTGGATTGATGGTGCTTGTGGATCCTTCCAGCCCAGGATGATTCCATGATTCTGCAATTTCACCACTGAATTCTGAGGGGTTTACATTTTGTATCTTCATGGCAGCTTTATACAAGAGGTGGTACAAATCTCCCACCTCTAGCTCCTCAAAAACCAAAAATTCACACACATTTTTTTGTGGATGGGACTTCTCCAGAGCTCCTGAGCTGTTGTAAACCTGTCTGTGCTGCGCTGCTGACCTGCACCCCACAGAGCTCTCCCCGTCCTTGCTTTGAGGTTCATTCACTCCAAATCCAGTGCTGGTGTCCCTGCAGTGGGGCAGGAAGGAGCAGCATTGCCTTTGATGAGAATTATTTGCTGTTGAGAGGGGAAACTCTCCTTTTCCGAGGGAAATTTGATGTGGAAATCTGTTGTTTCTAGGTGGATGCAGTTCTTTGTGGTGGGCCTTCTCCAGAGAACATTGCCTCCACCGTGGTGGACTGCACCAAGATCGACAGTGGCAACATTGGATTCTTCCGAGTCGGCATCATCCCCAAATCTCAGGTGAAATTCAGCTGGACTTAATTTCCGTTCCCTTTCTCCACCAAATGAGTTTCAGCCTGGGGGTTCCTGATTCAGTGAGGAGGCAAAGAAATCTGTGACAGCGTGAGGAGTTATCCCAGAGTGGTGTGAGGGACAAGAGCAGAGCTCCACGTTTCTGCCCTCACCCTGCTCCGGAGCACTGGAGCACCTCTGTGTAGCTGGGGAACGGGCAAGGGGAGGCTGATTCATCCACGGAAAGGGCTTGGACATCCAAGGTCAGGGACTTCCATGTGGCAGGCTCTCCGTGCTCACCCATCCCAGAGACCTCCGAGCACAGAAAAGATTTGTGTCATCCCAAAACTGAGCCACACACTTGAAAGCGAAGATCTTGTGGAAGGTGTCCCTGCTCATGGGGGACCTCTAAAGATCCCTTCCAACCCGTTATTTTATGATTATTTGATTATTTCAAAAGCTGGAGAAGAAATCAGTGCTCTCCCCTAATTCCCAACCCACTCCCAGCTCTGTTTACTCACTCCAGGTGCTGCAGATCCTGGAGCAGGTGCAGAAGAAACACCTGGTGGTCCCTACCAGCGGCGCTTGCCCCACAAAAGGCCGGGAAGAACTCCAGAGCCGTGGCCACGCTGTGCCCAACGGGGTGGGCAGAGCTGCCTTGGCGGAGCCGGGGCCGGATCCCACTCCCGATCCCGGCTGCGAGCGTCACGCCCGCGTCTGACCCCGGCAGCTCCGGCGGCTCCGTGCCCACCGGGACATCGTCTGCTGGAAAATGCCATTTCGGCCAAACTGGGGAGTGGGAGAGGCTTCCCAGCTGCAGGGGTGATTCATTCGTCTTTCTATGGACACTGCTCAAATATCCCAGTGCGGCGCTGCCCTACAGACCACAGGCACCCAGCAGGAAAATTTTCCCGTAGGGACACTGCCAGCTCTCCCTGGAGATCAGTCACGGCCGAAGTGACAGGCTGGCCCCAGAGCTACAGAGCTTAATCCCTGTCACTGGGAGGGAATTCCTTGGATTCGGGGCGTGGAGTGAGGCGAAGTGGTGTGGAATTATGTGCTGGGGGGAAAAACACTGCGTGAAACTTGAATCGCGCGGAATCGTTTAGGCGGGAAAAGACCTTTCAGGTCCTGGAGTCCAGCCGTCCCCCCAGCACCACCAAGGCCACCGCTGACCCGCGTCCCCGGGCGCCACGCCACGTGGGAGAGGGCGAGGGGAGACGTGTCCAGGTGCTGTGCTGGTGGCTCCGATGGACTTGGCAGAGTGTGGGCCCGGGAGCCGGGGGTGTCCCCTGCTGTGTTTTCTTCAGAACGGAGCTCACCTGGTTTTGACCCTGCCTGGGAGGTCTCTCCTCCGCTGGGAGAGCCCAACACGCCAAAGAAATGCCATGACCTGAGGTGCCATCTCTGTATTTCACACTCCGTGTCAGGGCGGAATTCCCATTTGGATGACTCCAATAATACATTGTTAGAGGTGCTGGAGCTTTAGGGAAGACCCTCCCTTCCCATGCTATGAATTTCAGGAGCGCAGTCTCCGTGTGTTTGAGGATGCCAGGAGCTGGTCTCTTGCCTTACAGCCCAACTCTTCCCGTCTCGTGGCACATTTCCTCCAGAGTGAGAATTCCGTAGGATCAGGGGGAGGAATTCCAGCCACTCCAGGCAGTCACTTGTCTTCTCCAGGGGCCCAACTTCTCCGCAAACTCCTGAAATACCGGGAAGGAGTTGGAGACCTGCTCACCTATGACCCTGCTGGCATCACTGGGACATGGTGGGATGGCTCCTGGAGTGCAGGAATGGGAGGATGTGGACTTTTTAGGAAGGACAGGCAGTGTGGAGTGGTGGCTGCTGACCAGGAGGAGTTGGGAAGGAGCCTCAAACCTTTGTGGGGAGTTTTCCTTGGCAAACACTGCAGTTATGGTTATTCCACCTCCAAAAAACTGCTGATCTTATTCCTACCTGACTCAGGTGCAAGGTGCTGACCAAACTCCAGGTGAAACCAATCCATTGAGCATTGATTTCACCTGAAGGTGTGCTGGACTTTAAGGATAAAAGTGGTGCCGTCAGAGGAGCTCGACCTCGATGTACTCCTCAGCTTGTCCTCGCAGAGCTGGCTCTCTTCCTGCAGAGAAAATTCCGGAGAATTCAGTGTGTTCAACAATTTTTTTGCTGGTCTACTTCCTATATATCTCCTTGGAGTTCATTGAAACTGGATTTTAGAAAGCAATAAAGTATTTTCAATAAACAGATCTCGCCCAGGGCTGCGCAGTCGTGACAAAACCTCGTGGGGCAACACGTTCTGGATGTTGGGGTTCCTGGGCATGCAGGATCCAAGCAGGATCTTAAGAGGGAATCGAATTGTGACACTTCCAGGGTGGGGGAGAAGAGGGAGGGGGAAGATAACTGCTCCCAGCAGCCCTTGGTACCAGCTCAAAAATGCCAGGGCTGAATTTCACCCTTTAATCACTAAAAAAAAACCCCATAAACACCAAAATCTGCGGGAATGTGGGAAGAAGTGGGAATTTGGAGCGGTGCTGAGATATCACGAAGCCTTTCGGTGAGGGAAAACTCCCCTGGCTTAAACATACCTGAGGTGCTGCTGCCCCGTGCTGCAAAAAATGATTTTTTAGTGTGGCACAAATTAAAAGTGGCTCAAAAAAATGTGTTCTTCCCTTGATACTTCACCTGGATCCACTTTTCCTCTTTGTCTCCATATTTTTCTTGTTTTTACTCACAGAAAATGTTGGTTTCAGCCTCAGGACACTGGGGGAAGCATTTCTCATTTTGCTGAAGTGAGACGAGGAGAGGTTTCATTTCAGGCTTGATTTTACCCCACCCACAGCTCTCCCAAACCAGAAAGGAACGGTTTAGGGAAGAGGAGATTTAAATGGGATCTTTCACTTAAATCAAGGCAAAAAAATACTTCTACTATTTCCACAGTTTTCCCAGAATTTAAGGGGAGGCAAAGCATTTGTGAAGTGAAGTGGAGAGAGGAAAAAAGTTGCTGCTTTGAGTGGCAAACCCAAAACACTTCAGTCAGAGAGGGCTGAGATAAACATTTGAATATTCGGGTGCATTTGCTGAAAAATCACGGATCAGATATCAACAAGGGTATTTTCATCACTAAAACTGGAGGTTATGGTCAAAAAAGGTTGTCCAGGCCTCCTCAAGGGAGACCCTCAGTGAGCCCCTCTGGTGCTGCTCATCAGGAAGGAACCGCTCCATTCCCGTGTTCCGGGTAAGGGGGACACAAGGGGCTGTGGGGTCCTCAGACCTCCACCACGGGAGGAGGAAAACCAGGAGAGACTTCTGTGGAGCCAGTTTTGGTTGCATTGTCAACGTCTCGGAGATCTTTAGGCCCAAAAGGTCACCCTGGGAGACAAAACAACCTCATGAATGGGGCTCTTTGTGAACCAGCCAACTCTCCAATCCCACTGGGGTTGGAAACAACCCGGGGAGAAGGGCTGTCCCACCTCCCTTCTGCCCTTTGTGGAGTCTAGACACCCGTGTCAATGGAAAAAAAATTTTAAAAGGATGCAAAAGGAGCGTGTTTTCCAGTGGCAGGAAAAAGCCAGCTCACCCTTCGAGAATAGAGCGGAGCCATAGGGACAGGAACTGACTCAGTGCCATCGCCCGGGACGTGTTGGTGCAGTGGGTGCGCCCGACTCGGGGTGGCCAGGGCGCTTCCGAGGGGAAGGGCGGCTTCCCAACCACGGCCGGGGCCAAACCAGCCCAGCAGAAGCCCTGGGACACGGGCAGGAATGTCCCTTGGGCACTTCCAACCTATGGAAAGGCCAGGAATGTGGGCTCTGGGGGGTGGGAATGTCGGAATCGATGATCTTGGAGATCTTTTCCGACCTTAGCGATTCTGTGGTTCTATGACCTCTCCTCTTGGGTTCTTTCTCTGGAAAAGTCAACGTCTACCTGTGGCTTGGGATGGGATATGGGGTGGAGGAAAAGGCAGAAGTAAAGTCCTGCTTAAGTGGGTGATCTTCAGTCAAAGCCCAGCTCCGTGATCTTGGCAGGGTTGAGGGCAGAGCTTCTGCAAACACGGCCACGGTGGGTTCGTGTCACGCTCACCTCGTTGTGTTCTTCCTGCTGCTCCTCCCTTTCCCAGTCACAGCCTGGGGTTACTCCTGCAAAATCACTGGGTAATCGGCTCTGTCAACAACAAAGAAACTCCATAATTCAAAATCCTGGGCCAGGTCTTCACCTTATCTCCTCAAAATTCCCCAAACTCCCCAAACCACCTCTTGTCCCATGTGCCTGCAGCCTTCCCGAGGTCCCTGTTTTCCCACACCAGGTTATCAGATCCTGCATGACCCAGGGGGTGCCACAGACCCCCATCCCCCTCCTTCCCAACCCTACAATCGCTCCAGGCCCTCCTTCTCTTGCAAAACCAACCGAGTCCTAATTGGAAGCACAGGAGGCTCTCGTGGGAATTAGTAACAGCAGAAGAAGTGAGGGATGAGGAAGGGATAGGGAAGGAGCAGACATGGAAGCTTGCTGTTGCTTTGGAGTGAAGAAGAAACCAAGTCCATGTGGTTGGACTGAGGATCTTTCCAGCCTCAATGAGTCCATGATTCCACAACCACTGGGACATGGGGCACAGGCTCCTTGGCCACGGAAACAGCTGAGCTGGGCGTTCCACGGACGTTCAGTGGTGATCCCGTTCTCCATCTCACTTCCAAGGCCTCGCTCCCAAAGACCTGAGATGTGAGTCAGGGGAAGGTGGAGGCCTTGCCCGTGACTCTTCACTGCTGAACCTTAACATGGAGCAGCAGCTTTGGGGAGGTGTTAGTCAGAAGTTCCCAGCTGTGTGTGCAAGGCACAAACAACCTGGTCCAGAGGAAGGTGTCCCATGGCAGGGATTGGGGAAAGGGTGATCTTTAAGGTCCCTCCTGACCCAAACCATTCTAGGGTTCTCTGATTCCCCCAAACATGTTTTTTTTAAAGAAAATACTCCCCTTTATTTTGCAGCAGCGCTGAAAAATCAAATTTCCATTTCCTTTGCTGCGAAGAGAGGTGGGAGATTGCTCCTGGCACAAACTGATTGTGCAGTTTATGGTGTTAAACAAAACCCCCTATTTTTCGTTTTTATCTCCTGACGGTGGAAAACAGGTGCAGAGCAAACACCTCTGACCCATAATTACTCCTGAGTCACCAGAACACTCACGAGTGCCAGAGTGAGCAGCCCAGACTATGGTGAATATTTGGTTGGTTTTTTTTTTTCCTCTAACATAATTTGTTTGTTTTCTTATTCAGTAAATCGTAAAAAACTCAATTAGTGCATAAAATTTTACACCCCTGGCTCTCAGCTGCCCATAAGTACGGACAGTTTATTGATTTCATTGTGCTCTGCTGGAAGGGGACTCTTTACATAAATTGTACAAGGAAATGCTAATCCTGGTTCTCCCCGAAACGAAGCCGTAAACTCCTGGAATTTTCTTATCTTGCTCCACTTATAACATAAATTCCGGATTTTTCATAGCTCTGGTTGGAACCTGGTTCTATTTTCACCCACGATTTCCAATTGCAGTGAACTCCAGTGCTTTCCTGCGGGGCTGACACATCCCAGGCTCCCTTTACCCGCTACAGCGCTCCAGAGGTAACTTTTCCATCCTTGCCCGGATTTCCCAGATCCTGGCTGTTTGGTGTGAGCGGTGAGGGGGCAGCTGGGGAGCTCCACATCCCTCCCTGGGGCTGCCACATCCCGTGGCACCGACCTGGAGGTGGTCTAACGCAGTCCCAGATCACAAGTCGAGAAGGGGCCTTCTCCTTTTCTGTTTTCTTGGGGACTTTTTTCGCTCTCCCAGCAGTTTATAGCCAATATTAACAAACCTCACTTGCTCAGGAAGTTCAAGTCATTTTTCAAGCATTAAGGTGTTTAAACATGAGAGGAGCCCCGTGTTGTGGGACTTCGCCACATGCCTTAAAGTTAAGCCTCTGCTGGGTGGTGATGAACCTCAGCTGGCGCTTAAATCCGTTTATTGAATAAGTGTTTATCACACAACCATGGAATGGTTTGGCTTGGAAGGGACCTGGGAGCTCATCCCGTTCCATGGGCAGGGACACCTTCCACCAGCCCAGGCTGTTTCGCTGTCCTAAGGTATGCACAGGGAGGAGAGCCTGGCTAAATTCCACTTCCAGATGCTGGCACGGGCCGGGAAACCACAGGAGGCTGGGAATGCCCAGCTGTGCCCGAGTGGGTTTGCAGGGTCAGGAGGCTGCGGGGTGAAGGGGAGCCTGTGTTCCACCCCGGGAGCGGCTGCCAAGGATCTTTCACCGGGAGTTTGGGGAGCTGCTTGAATGGAACAACATCCGTGACCCGGAGGAAGAGGAAAAGCTGCTATTTATGGGGACTTCTGAGTGCAAACGGAATGGCAGCACCAGCTGGACAACAACGGCAGCGCCAAAGTACGCGGGGAGCGCTCAGGTTTGGAGGTGGTGCTGACATGTCAGCAACGAGGCGTGCGAGGAATCCAGCCCCAGGGATCCCAGATTTTCCTGCCCAGGTCCCACAGCAGTGGGAGGAATCCAGCCCCGGGGATCCCAGATTTTCCTGCCCAGCTCCCACAGCAGTGCAAGGAATCCAGCCCCAGGGCTTCCAGGTTCTCCTGCCCAGGTCCCACAGCAGTGGGAGGAATCCAGCCCCGGGGATCCCAGATTTTCCTGCCCAGCTCCCACAGCAGCGGGAGGAATCAAGCCCCAGGGCTCCCAGATTTTCTTGCCCAGGTCCCACAGCAGTGGGANTGCCCAGGTCCCACAGGAGTGGGAGGAATCCAGCCCCAGGGATCCCAGGTTTTCCTGCCCAGGTCCCACAGCAGTGCAAATAATCCAGCCCCGGGGCTCCCAGGTTCTCCAGCCCAGCTCCCACAGCGGCCGGGTGAGCAGGTCGGATGTGGCCTGAGGGGGAATTCCATGAGCAAGATGCTCCAAAACAATGGTAAGGAGCAAGAGAAGGGAAGGGTCTTGTCCCCCGGGCGGTGGGAGGTGGGACCGTGGCTGTGCCAGCGGAACGATCTCCCTGCCCGGAGCAGGAGGGAGGAGAGGGAACAACCATAGGGAACTGGCAGAGATCTCCCACTTGGACGCTGCCTCCGGGGTGGGAAAAACATTACAGAGAACCTCCAATCTGTCACGCACCTCGCCGTGTTTTGAAGCCTTCGGGTCTAACTCATTGTTTCCTTTGTTGAGGTTTGTCCTTAGCGAGTGAATTCCCTCATCCCTGGTTCCCCCTGGGGCTTGTTTGCCTTGGGAGAGAGAGAAATTCTGTTCTCTGCTCTTGGCAGAAACTTCTGCTCCTCCACAGCGCCTAACGCGGCTCCTGGGGACAGAGGTGGGGACATCCCTGGGGACCTGCGTGGGGACAGCCCTGGGGCAGCAGCACCCAGCCCCGGGGCAAGGTGTTGGGACGAGATGATCCTGAAGATCCTTCCCAACCCAAGCCAATCCATGACTCTCCGAACCCTCAGCAGCCATGGATGTTCAGGGATGTTCCTTGGCATTTTAAAGGAGCTGAGTGCCCCGGGAGGAGCTGGGGACTCCCCTGGGCCAAGCAGGGAGAGGCTGGGGAGATGCCAGGGAAGGAATGGGATGAGTTCCTTGCTGTAAATCCCCTGTCAGAATTACACCTCCCAAAATTTGTTCCTTCCTCTGGTGTTCGGTCACAGAGCTTTGCCATTTGGGGAGGGCAAAGAGCTCCATGGAGATCAAATGAAACTCAAAGCCCTTCCTCATGTTCCAAAAAGAGGATTTATTCAGTTTTAGAACTTTAAAATACACAGATCTGAGGGCTGTGGAGGGGGATGCACAAGCAACCGTGGCGCTCACAGTCCAACGCACTTTGGAAACGCAGGAGCTCTGGGAATTCCAGCAGGAAAGCATCAGCTCCTGATCCTGCCCACGCTCCGTGGGCAGCTCTCCCGGGGATTCCAGGCACTTCCTGGGGATAAACAACAAATCACAGCAGAAAGCTCACAGGAGAGGCCCCAGGTGGGGAGGTGCTGCCGTTCCCGAGGAGACAAGAGCTGGATCAGAGAAGGAATGGCTCTCCCAAGGCCGCGTGCTCCAGCAAAACGTGGGACACCTCGCGTTTTCAGGGGGAGCAGACGCTGCTCCTTTGCTCAGGGAAGGTTCCTTCGGTTCAGACCACTCTGTTCTTCACCCTTTCAAAGATCTGCATCACTTTTCCTGCTGGGATGCAGCCTTCCCGCACGATGGTGATGCCACCTTCCCGGGGGAGAACGAGCGAGTCAGGACAGCCTCCAAAGGAACACCTCACACCCGCAAAGCCACTCGAAATAAAGTTGTGTGCAAGGACCGGGAGCGCGTCAGAAGGTGAGAAACCACCAGCAAACACTGACCTCACACTTTGTTCAAGGGTTTGGTTTTCCACTAATGAATCCCTCCCAGGTGTCAGCCCAGAGCCACCCGGGACACCTCAGCGCGCGCTGCTGCTGCGTCACTGCGGGCAAGCTCCAGTCCCACCCTCGCCGTGGTGGGCCGAGGCAGCCCCCACCCTCCCTCCTCCAGCAGCACCCACCCTCCCACTCGCAGCATTTTCGCCCTGGCGAGGCAGATTTTCCTTGCACAACCGTGCTTGTCCTCCTGCCTTGCTCCCTGTCAGCACAGAGGTCCTCCCAGGACATCTTTTGTTTGCTTCTCTTCACCAACATGTTTGCAAACGTCCAGGCGCTCCAGAGCTGTTACTCTTGGAGCACTCTGTGTTGCCAGGTTGATACAGGGAAAGGCGTGGAAACGCCCCAGGAAAACGCCGTTGCTGACACAGAGGGCGGCTCCCACACTCACTTTCATCAATCTGTGTGCAGTTGACCACAGTGGACGCCACCACCTCGTCAGACTCTCCATCGCAGAGAACGCCCTCCAGCTTGTGGCCAAGGCGCCTGCGGGGGAAAAGAAGCAGCGACGACCCTTCGCAGAACTTGCTGTGACCTCGTGCTGAGGCTCCCCTGGGTGCAGGACACCAAACCAAGGCCTGCCACCACTGAAACAGGGGGGTGGCACCGCTGGTGACCAGGTACTCACGAGATGACCATGTCATGGTGGGTGCTGTCCACCTCCCCGCTGGGATTGGCCGAGGTGATGGCCAAGGGTCCGGTCATGTCGATGAGGTGCACCAGGACCGTCAGGTCAGGGACGCGGATCATGATGCTGTCCTGGGTTCCCACCCGGCTGTATCCCGCTCCGACCCCTGGAAGGACAGGCAGAGGATGTTGGCAGGGGCACAGCCCCCGTTGTGGCACCAGGGGGGATCTCCTGCTCCCTTCAGAAGTGACCCCTCCTCCAGGCACCCAACTGAATGTGTTCTTGTGGATGTCCACTCCTGAGCAGAAATCCCTGAGAGCAGAGGTACAGTCTGGGGTCTAACTGGGTAAAAGGAAACGATTCCCAACTGGAGACATCACCGCTGTTTCCAAGGATGCAGGATCTCCCTATATCCCCAAGTGTGACTTCCTGTGACCACTGCCCACCCTCCCATGCTCCACCACCTTCCCCTGCCTGTTAAACCTGGGTAACCCAGAACCACAAAATCAGCTGGGTTGGAAAAGAACTTTGAGATCATCGAGTCCAACCTGTGACCCAACACCCCCTTGTCGCCCAGACCATGGCACCGAGTGCCACATCCAGGATTTCCTTAAACCCCTCCAGGGATGGGGACTCCCCCACCTCCCTGGGCAGCCCCTTCCAGTGCCCAATCACCCTTTCTGTGAAGACTTTTTTCCTGATGTCCAACCCAAACCTCCCCTGGTGCAGATTAAGGCTGTGTCCTCTCCTCCTGTCCCTGTTCCCTGGGAGCAGAGCCCGACCCCCACGGCTGCCCCCTCCTGTCAGGGAGTTGTGCAGAGCCACAAGGTCCCCCCTGAGCCTCCTTTTCTCCAGGCTGAGCCCCTTTCCCAGCTCCCTCAGCTTCTCCTCCCTGGACGTGTGTTCCAGCTCCTCCAGTTCCCTCACCCGGCGCTGTTTCCGTGGATTCCCAGGAGCCGGGGTTGAGGTGACTCATCCCGGGGCTCACAGTGCCTGCCTGTGTCCATGTGGTGGGACGGCAGAGGCCACGAGCAGGGATGACCATGGGAACCCTCTCGTCTCCTGGGTGCCCCACCCTGGTTTGCTCATTCCCGGTGAGCAGCAAGGGGCTTGGCAGAGGGGACCCACCCCGGGCTGAGGAGCCTCCCTTGCTTCTGCTCAAAGAACTCCTCCTGCTGGCTCCCACTCTCGGTGAGTCATTCCAGCTGATTAACACCCTCTGCTAAACATCTCCCAAAGCATCCGGGAGCTCCAGGGGGGATTTCTTGGGATAAAGGGCCCGGAACCTCTCCCCATCACATCCCAAAGGGTGTTGGGAGTGCAGACCTGCCGTGCTGAAAGCATGAAAGGGGGACAGAAGGGCTGTGCTGCTCGTCTCACCCAACTTCTTCAGCCACTCTCCCTTCTGGATAATGCAGCCGATGCCACCGGGATAAACGTTTTCCATGAATTCCCAGAGCAGGGGGCTGATGGGCGGTGCAGCTGCGCGCAGCTGCTCCAGGTTGGAAATGAAGATGCAGATGGGCTTCTCTTGAGGCCTGTCCTGAAAAAAAACAGGGAGAAAACAGATGAGGAGGGAGTTTGCCTGGAGAACCTCGAAGCCTGCTGGGATCCTGGTTCGCATGTTCCCCGGGGAGCAGGAGCTCCCGGCAAGGAAGGTGCTGCGTCTGCACAAACGCTGAGCTGTGATGGATGCCCCAGCTCAGACCTGCACGTGAGAGTGGAAGGGAAGACAGAGCAGCAGCCTGCCCTTGGGATCCTCTGGGATGCATCCAGATCCCCCTCTTTAGGCACATCCATCACGGGGACAGCGACGCTCCGCTTGGCATCAGCGTCTTTTGGATCTCACACACCAGGGGCCTGATTTTTTCCAAATTTCTGCTGGTGTAAACCAAGGTCAAACGCACGCATTCATGACGGGGTGAGGGATGGAGAGCTCAACCCCCTGCAAACCAACACCTCCACTATCACCCCTCCAGCGCTTCGAGAGAAGCTTGGTGAAATAAGCTCAGTGCAAAACCATCCGTGGAGATGGAGGGGAAATAAAACAAGCTTGCAAAGCGGTGTCATTTCAGTCCTCAACTGACATCAGCTTCAGCAGGGCCAAATGACTCAGGAACTGGGCATGTATTTACATTCTGTTTGTATTCTCTCATCGGCAGGGAAGGTCAGCACTGGCACCAGGGCAGCGCAGAAGAGACGGCCTTTGTGCCGCTGCTCGCGCCCGGGGCCGGCTGAGCCCGTCTGTTATGGTTATTTCTCCAGGCTAGCCAGGAAATTGCCTCATGGGCAACAGACAGGGCCAGGCTGCAAAAGCTGGACCGAAAGTGCAAACTCTGGGGCTGGTTCCAGCACTGAATGGCTCCAAAAGTCTGGGGGAATGTAGCCTTGGGATTCTGATTCAGCACTTCGTGAGGCACAGAGGACAAACACAGGTCTGGGCCCGCTTGCGAGCGGCTGTTCCCGTTTGGAGCTGTGCTTTGCCCATCCCCAGGGATGTCGCTGCCTAATTCCCAGTGCTCCGGCCTGGAGCAGAGGGGCTGTACCCTGGGCTGCTCAAAAAATGGCCCCTGATGTCCTGGTGTGGCTGAGCACGAACTCTGTCCACGGTCACCTCCTGAGTCTTGGGAGAACCTGAAACCAGGGGCTCCCCTTTCTGCTTCTGCACGAACTCATGGCCAGGACACGGGGCCAGGTCACCAGGGGACATCCCCGAATTCCCACCTTGATCCTGTAGACCTTCTCGATGGCTTGCGGGTGTTTGCAGGAGGCTGCCAGGGCGTACACGGTGTCTGTGGGCACCCCGCACACGGCCCCCATGTTCAGCAGCTCCGCGATGGTCCTCAGGCCGCTCGTGAGGTGGGACTTGGGGCAGACACAGGGCAGAGGGTCCTCCCTGTCCTTCCTGGAGCTCTGGGCCTGCCAGGAATCAGGAGGCAAGGAATAAGCAAAGGTATGGAGCACAGGATTCCTTCCACCCGAATGCGGGGATCCACTGTGCCGTGATCCCTTGGCGGCCCAAGGGCAGGGGCAGCACCTCCAGGGATGCTTCCCCCAATGCACAGGAAGTGAATTCCAATTATTAAAGTCAAAGAGAGCAGCTCGGGGTGGGCATTTCAACTGCTGATGCCTAAAATTAGAGGAGATGAATCCCACCCAGCAGAGCTTCCTGGAGAAATGGCTGCTCTCCGAAGTGACCTAAGGAAACTGGTCCGGGAATCCGAAAAGCAGAGGAGGATGGAGTTTCGAGTGCATTCCCATGAAATGCTGATCTAATGGAAACATTTCTCTGCAGCAGGAATTGGAGCTGTCAGATCCATCACCCTGGACAGGGGGAACGGCCCTGGTCAGGCACACCAGACAGCAGAAGGAGTTTGAGGCTAAGAAAAGATGGAGAATCCTTGCTGTCCAGTCTGGGAAACTCTTTTTAACTCCCTGCTCCCAAGGTTATGGCTTTAAAACCTCAGTCTGCCAGGAGCTCTTAGATTGGAGATGGCTGATTGCCCAGGGCCATGGAGACAGGCATTTTGGAGCACCTTGTGAACGCCCCTGCCCTTTCTCCGGTGTTATTCCCGATGGAAGGGAGCTCATCTCCAGCTCACGGCTCACTACAAAACTGCTGTGACTGGGACTTTGAACCACACTAAAGGATCCAGTGGAAGGGAAATTCCTTGGGAATCTGCCCTGAAGGCCCTGGAATGTCCCCTCTGAGCAAGGAAGCTGCAGCACCAAGCCAAGCATCTCTTACTGTGAGCAGAGGAGGTCCCATGGCCAGGAGGTCCTTCCCAAACATGCAGTTGGTGAGCGAGGCTGTGGCTCCGTAGAAACAGATGACGCTGAGGATGCTCAACATCACAGCTGGAAAAAAATCCCAGAGTCAGGGGCAGGAAGGTGAATCTCCATCCCTGGGGGGATTTAACAGCGTGGATGTGGCACTCGGGGACAGGGTTTGGCAGTGCTGGGGGAATGGTCGGACCCGGGCTCAGAGGCCTTTCCCAACCTAAAGGATTTCATGGTGCTGTGATTCTATTCCGTGGCTACAAAATCCTGCTGGAAAAGCTCCCGCCAATCCCCTTGCTGAAGAACTCCATTGCAATCAAAAATTAAATTGTCACTGGCAGCAAAGCCAAAGCTTCAGCAGAACTACAGTGGTGACACATTCAGCTCACCCCACACCTCGCGGGACATCCTCTGGGAAGTAGAGCTGGACAGAACCTCCAGAGGGGCCCTGATCCAGCAGTATCAGCTTTGTTTGGAAGCTCAAGGCCCTGGGGATGACAGAAGGAAAGATTTCCTTTCGACGCCCTGCTTGCACACACCCCAGACTTCCAGGGAAAGAGGAACACTCTGCTTGGTTTTCCCACACCGAGCTTTCCACTCTGCTCCCCAACCCAGGACCCGCTCCCTGCACTCTGCAGGGGAAGGCCTAATATCCCAGTTCCCATAAATCTCACTTTCAAAGGGCAAGGGGAGGTTCTCCAGGGTAAAGAGCAGAAAACAGATGGTCAGCAGCTCCATGGCCAGGGTCAGGCAGAGCAGCACCACGTTAAAAGAGGAAGCTGTGGAAAGAAACACAAACAAGAGGGACCCACATCAAGCACGGCCCATAAAATGCCCATGAACCAGCAGAAGAGTTCCTAAACCAACTGAGGCTTCTTTGATTCAACCGAGCAGCCCCAGCTCTGATTTCCCAGTCCGTGGAGGAACAAAGAGGTGCAGCCAGGGTCTGCTCAGCCCTCAGGTTCCATGGACACGCTGCCAAGCCCTTGATCTGCCAGGACACTGCGCTCACATGGAAAACACTTCTCCGGCAGCCAGGCAGGTTCTGATTTACACCAGCTGGGCTGGAGCGTGGCTGGGGATTGGTGCCAGCGCGTTGAACACTTTCACCTGATTTGATCCTTTTTATTTTCTCTGAAATGTTCTTGCGTTCCCTTGGGGCTGATTCTCCTAAGCCCAGCTCAGCTTCTGTTACTGGCTGTGGGCAAAACATCTCCGTTCTTGCTTAATCGGGGCGACAGCAAGAGCTGAGCCTCCCTCCCCGGTGCATCTCCGCCGAGGAGCAACCACAGGAGGATTCATGATCTGACCCCAAACGCCCCTCAGTAAACATCCCACGTGGTTCCGAGACTTACCCAAAATGATTAAAAAAGCGTTGAGCACCAAAAAGGCGACGGAGCCAGCAGTGAATCCCTCGGCGTTCCCCGCCCCAATGTCCAGCAAGTGGCCTGAAACGGGAGCAGCACATCTGGTCATGAGCAAACCACGAGGAGCGGCGTGACAGGAGAGCGACAGAGCCTCGGCTGGGATCACCACAGCTCCGGCTGATGGACGGTGGCCTCCCAAAAACCCTCCCTCGTCGACGCCCGCTGCTTCTGCTGCGCGAAGCATTGGAGGTATGAACTGTGGGACTGGTGATGGTTATCCAAAAAAAGCTCTGGATTTTACCTCCAGCTTGGAATACTCAGGGCCTGGCTGGACACTTCAGCAGCTCCTGCCACACCTCCGGAGCCACAGCTTTAACTTTCCCCACAGGTGCTCATTTTAAGAGTGCCTGGCACGGAGGCTGTGTGAACTCTCTGCCCACCTGGAGCAAAATGCAGCTTTTAAAAGCCAGGCTGAGCTTCTGAGAGCTTCTTTCACGGCTGTGACCAGCTGGGATAGATTTCTCCAGGCTCCCGAAGGAGAAAAACAGAACCTGGCATCTCCCGCTGCCTAAAAGCATCTCCTGAGTTGTTATTCTGAGATGACAGCCCAGAGCCTCACAGTGTTTTTGCAGGGAAATCTTGGCTTTTATTGAAGACACAATTTGGACTCCTGGAGCTGAGAGCACCAAGTGCCCGCAGCAACGGCAACCGAGTGGAAACCCGGGGTGATTTGTGAATTATCGTTTTCCAGGGAGGAATATCAGTAAACCTGATGTCACCGACTGTCCCGAAAGAAGGAATTCTGCTGAGGACGGCAATCTGAAATCCCCCGAGAACGCCCCTCACGCCAGGAACCCTCCCGGGCGTTACCTGCCAGGCGCAGCCAGGCCCAGGCTCCCCAGAAGGCAGCGTAGCAGAACGGGAGCACGGCTCCGAACCTCCTCCCGCCCCGCACCTGGATCCGGCACACGAACAGCTGCCCCAGGGCTCCGGGGATGAGCACGGCGGGGATGGAGAGCTGCTGCGCCCCGGCGTCACCCGCGCTGCCCTGGACGGCGGCGGCCGCAGCCAGGCCGTTGCAGATGTAGAACAGAGCGTCCGGCACGGCAGCGCCGGTGCCGCCGGGGACCTCCTTGGACCTCGAGAGCCAGGTGTGGGCAGCCCCCAGCACGGCTTGGAGAGCCGAGCTGGACACGGCCTGGGCGCCCACGGGAATGAGAACCTTCTCCCCGATGGAGTTGATGAGGCTGGCGAAGGCGGCGTACAGGGACAGGGCGGTGCAGAGGCTGCAGGCTGCCCCCAGGAAGGGCCAGGCGCCGGGCAGCGGGATCTGGTGGATGAAGGCGGAGGTGAGGAGGACGAAGGAGGCGTTCTGCAGCATCTCCAGGGTGTCTCTGTGGGTCGACACCAGGAACAGCAGGCAGGCGGTGGCCAGGAAGAACCACGCTCCAAACATCCCCAGCCTGCTTCCCTGAGCCGCGGGCAGCCCCAGGAAGGCGGTGAGCACAAACTCCTCCCAGGCCATCACCAGCCAGAGGAGGCTGTGGACGCCAAACTTGGTGGTGTGGTAGCTGTCCCCTCGGAGGTAGCTGTAGAAGCTGGAGAGCAGCTGGCAGCTGGAGATGATGGAAACCCAAGCTGCCCCCACACAGAAGGTCTTCACGTACCCAAAGAAGTAAAAGGCGAATATAAAAGGTGACACGGTGTCGCAGATGTTCCCCAGGGCCATCGGCTCCGCGTACTTTGTGTTCTTCTTCTTTTCTTCCCCGAGGGCCTTGGAGGAGCTTTTCTGTGCCGACCCCAGCAGCAGGACATTGAAGAGCGGGTGCCCAAAGCCGGGCAGGAC
>WEIT01031040.1:5624-37281 GCA_013389985.1 Dryoscopus gambensis
TCGGCAGCGCCCGCCGGCCGCGGATGCGCCGCTCCGCCCCGGCTGCCGGAGAAGGAAGAAAAGTTTGGGGGCGACTTAGGGCCGCGGGAGCGCCGGAGGAGGAGGAGGAGGATGCGCGGTTTCCCCGGCTGATCGGGAAGGAAGGATGACCGAGGGAGGATGTGCACCAGCAGCCAGATCATCGGGAGCCTTCTGGTGCTCTCCGTGCTGGAGATAGGGTTAGGGGTGTCCAGCGTGGCCGTGGGGGCGGTCAGTTTCAGCCTGGTCCTCACAGAGCATAAACCTCAGCTGGGAGACTCTTCTCCGGTATGGAGCGGGGTGTGTGTACGTTAGCCATTTCACTCTCTCTTTAACTCTTTATGGTGATGATCAGACCGTGCGAAGGCATCCCCTTTTCCCTTCCCTTCCCTTCCCTCCCGCGAGTGCATGTTGCGCCGACCTTGCCGGGTTCATTTCCGATGTGCTTGGGATACGGTCTGCGGAGTCGTGGGGCGAGGAGGAGGCACGGCGGGGACAGATGTATGTGTGTGTTGGGCGGGGGGAGACCCCTTCTTTCTCCTTCCTTTCCGTTTTTCAGTCTTGCTGTGCACAATTGAACTTTCTCTGAACCCCTTCTCACACCTGGGAAAGCCCGATGCTTCGCGTGGAACCCGGGCCATAGCTTACATAGTCTTTAAATTGACTGCGAGTTTTGCTTTTTAAAAAGAACAGCCCTGTCCATGATGAGGAGACTGTCAAAAGGTGCATTAAATTAATGTCAAGGGTATGCCAGCTGAGTCCTGAGCTTTTGGAGGAAAAATAGAGGTATTGGGAAGGAAAAGGAGAAAGATGTTCTCATGATCTGGGCACTCCGAGCTTCTTGTAAAATGAACAAAAAAAAGAAAACCAAATAATGGGTTAATAGAAGTAGCACGTTCATATCAGAGCATTTCTTACTTCTCAAAAATGTTTCTTATTTTTCCAGTTTGAGATATGCATGTTTCTAGGAAGATTTTTCCTCCAAATGGCTATTTATATTTATGAAAAAAAGAATAGGAAATAATGAATATTCAGTCTAAACATGAGTGGGCATTTTTGAAGTCCAAAGCTGGTTTTGGCCAGTTCATATTGTACAGCAGTATTTCTAAAAGGATTGTTTGCTTTGCTTATGATAATATGATAAATATGATATATTTATGATATATGATGATGATGATGATAATATGATAAATGCAAAACAGTCTTGGTTATTCACCAGCATAACCTCCTCTAATTTATAGATTCATTCAGACAAAGTGCTTCATGTAATATTCTCACTGTCAATAATTATTAATTATTGACAACAGTGATAAATATTTTTGGCAGTGTATAAACACACATATAATTCTGCACTGCAGAACAGGTAGGCAAGAAATGAAGACCAGATCAGACAGGGAATGATATTACCAGGCCAACAGGTAATGATATTATCAAAATCACTTCAAAAAGAGAGGTTCCTGATCATGGTTGATGAAGAAAAAAATTACTTAAAACCATGTGTCTATCTGAAGATTTAATGGCAAAGGGCAATTTCCTGGGTTTCACTGAAGTCAAAAGAGCTTTGATCAGTCAGTGAGATCAGTATTTTATGCAGTGATTGCATTTTGTGACAATGCTATCACAGCTGATATCATTTCATGACAATGCACATTTCCTGTATAACTGCCTCATTCATTTTTATGCCTTCTGTTACCCCAGAGTTTGTACTAGGCATAGATTAAGATTCTAGTATATTAGATGCTGGCTTTCAAGGACCTTATAATTGTAGTAAGAGATATATACAGTATAAGAGAGTGTAAGCAAGTATGAAGAAACAACAAACCAAAACTGAGTGGTATAACAGGTGGTTGCATTAACACACCAGCAGTCTGGCTGATTTCAAGCTGTTCATAGATAGAGTTTTAGAGAGGAATAAGACAGAGGACAATGAAGGGGTTTTGCAAATGTTTATAGGAAATTATTCTCATATGTGAGTGCAGAGGCATGGAAGGTAACCCAAAGGGTTTGCAAATGTAACAAGTGGGCAAAGGATGCCCACAACCAGAGCCAGCAGAGGCTGGCATCAAGTGCTGGGAACTGAGCAAAAACTGCAGGTTGAATAGGCAGAGGGAGGCCTCAAAGAAAATGCAAAGTGGTAACAAGAACCTTATGCTTTGTGTAGCAGAGGAAATGAGAAATCAAAGTGACGTGCAAAGTGGGGTGACATGTTTCTGAAGGCTGATTTACTTTTCCTTGAACTAAAGATCTGTGGTCTAAATTGCCCCCATTATACCACTCTCTTTGTACTACTCCAGCAGTTCGAACTGTTGGGTTACATTCTTCTGATGAGGGGACCAGCAGGTGAGGCAGGCCAGGAAAGAGGCCAGAGATTTATCGCTCTCCAGGGATGCTTAGGGCCATGGGTAACTAGTTTCAAATTTAAACACCCGGACAAAGGTTTGTTTGGACAATCCTCAGGACTGTCCTGCTGCAGGAGTGGCATAAGCCTCCTTTCTGCTCAGTGGATCTTATACTGAGCTCGTGTTGCCTCTGTTAAAGGATATGTCTTGCATAGAATATGTTATTTTTTTCCAATTCACACTCTTGAGTCAGGGTTTTCCTTTGAGAAGTGAACAATAAGGAAAAGAAGGGGACATTAAAGGAAAAACTAATTCTTTGATATTTTAAGATACAAAACACTTAAGTTGAACAGCACCATTCCTCCTGTTGCAATTTACTTGGAAATACACAGAAAACCTTTGACCCTGTTTTATCCTTTTATGTGGGTGGAACTCAGCAGACACCCAAGTTCATAAGGAAGTAGATGAAGATAGCATCACCATGGAAACCTTAAACTGAATTCCTAAAATTTGGGCATCTTAAAAATCCTGCACATTCTATCGTCTATACTTGTCTCCCTATGATGCTTTGCATCTGACAAACATTAAATTTTCTATTAAAAGAGGTTTTGTTATTGTTCACTGCCTCCATTCAGACAGATGATTTACTAACATACCTAATTTTAACCATGTGGATTCCATCCATAGGATTATGGACATAAGGGAAGTTATGGGCTGAAGTATCCTGATCATTGCATGCTGTGCATTATGTATAAGCAAGCCAGGGAAAGTAGAGTACACCAGAATGAAGAAGTTGAAAGCCTAGGCAATGTCTGTATCAAAAAATGCATAAAAATGGGAAAAAAAGTTTCAAATCTTTTGTTCTCATTGGTGTTGAATTGGATTAAGATAAGTTGTTTAAAAAGTAGCCAAAAGAAAACAACTGAAGGTGTAACTGTCTTCTCAAATTATCTGGAGCATGTGGAGACAACTATCCAGTTTACATCATCACCAATCTGTTCTTTTTAAAATAGGCCATGGCTGTTAAATTGAAAAAAAATCCTAAAACTAAAAACAAACCCACAATAAAACCAGTCCCAAATACTCTAAAGTGCACACGTTGTTGGTTTCTGAATTTTCTTTCTGCTTGTTATGTTTGTATTGGGAAAAACTATTCTACAAGCTGTAATCAGTGTCTCCCAGATTTCCTTGTTTCCCAGAAACTGAGGGATATTTCTGAAATCCACTATTCCAATTCAGTTATATGACGTACTATAGAAATAATTCAACCAATGAGAACGCTGAACCACTAACAATAACATAGTAAGAATGACAGCATCCATAGCAAAGACTTTTGCACAAACAACAAAAATCAGAAGATAATCAACCAAAAAGTATTCACAGATATATTTTTTTAATGTTCATATACTTCCCCATCTATATTTAGAACATAGCTGTTGCATCGCTATCACTATGAGTAGTGAACAGATATTCACACACACACATACATGTGTACGGCTCTAATCCTCATTTATTCTGCAGTGGTGAATAAATCCTTGCTGTAAATGAGTCTCCCTCCCAGACAGAGAGAATGAGAGACAAAAGCCACATCCTTAGACAAATATGCCATCTATCTTCATATGCAAGAGAGATACCCAATGATTCACTTATGGCTATGCCCCTCAAGAGTAAGAGTTCCTTCCCTTATAAAGGCAAATATCTGAATGCATTTGAGAGATATGCACTTTCTGTATGTTGGTCTGTTTGCCTCTCTGTAGATAGAGGCAGAATTATTGTTTCCATGATTTGTGATTTTATCACAGTGGAAGTCTGCCTGCCCATTAAAAATCTGCATTTGGTTACAATGCAGAAATTTGTTAGAAATTTGCTCCAAGTTGGCATTTGAAATATTTTATTTAAATTAATTTTTTTAATCCAAGATTTGAAAGAAATGAAAAAGTGCCAGTCTTTATGGACTTTCCCAGAGCATGAAAACCTTTTCAGACTGTTAAATCAATGTTGGTGGCCTAAATTTTTAAAACACTAAATTTTACATCTAGATTTTACTGTTGCCAAGTTTCCTTTGGAAAGAACAATAAAACTATCTTTTTCAAAACAGCACTAAAAAAAAAAAATCACATTATTGTTTAGCATGCAGACAAAATGCAGATGTGATCCTACTTTATTTTAACATATGCATTGCATTTTCATCAAACTGACCATATTTCTGTCTGGCTCCCACCCATGATGAAATTAATCACAGGACTTTCAGTGAGCTCAGTGGAAGCTGGAAAGAGTTCGGTACCTATAGATGGGGAAGGACATGCCAAGGGTGGAAGCTTCTTGCCTTGCATGGAGCCAGGACAATTCACTGAATTCAGCTAGAGTCTTTCAGTAGGTTTTCTTTGTCATTCAGAGACTCCAGAGGCACAAACCAACCTGGAAGATGGTCCATCTAGTTCCTGGGTTGTATTTAGAGGATTTGTTGAATATAGACTGACCTAAGCATATGCCTAAATGTTTTACTACGATAAGACTTTGGTTCACCTGCAGGGAATAATCCTTCATTTATTACTTTTTTGAGATGTAAGCAGTCACACTCTAAAGCAAATATTTGGTACAAAACAAACAAAAAGGACTATTTTTATTTGTTATTCTGATAGTCTCTAAACAAACCAAAAGTAAATATTATTTTGCGCTGACAGTTTAAGTGTTTTTAGAGATGGATGGAGGTTTTTTGAATCACTGACTTTAGGTAAACTTTCAGATTCAGAAACACACTTCTAAATTTCCTTGATTGTTTCTAAAAACCAATTCCCATTTTTAAAGCATCTCTGCAGGTCTATAGCAAGACAAGTGGAAACACTAATCACAGGGACTGGGATGGAATTTTAACTGCTTGCATATGGCTTGAATTGGTGGGAAGTGCAGCAGCACCTGATCTGATAAGACCCAGTAGCACACTGCCAGACAAGGTATTGGCTCAGGTTAGACACGCTTTAACATTATGCCTCAGTTATAACAGAGCCTCCTCTCTCAGCATGACAGATTTGGCAGAGCACAAGGCTGGGTTGTAGCAATGCTGTTGCTTCTGGTTCTGTGTCTGGATGACTTTCAGCCAGCTAGACATTTCTGTCCCCACAACCGTTCGCATGGGACAACAACATCATTAGAAGTTTCCACACCCATTTTGCAAAGATTATTGTGTTTCTCTATGGAGGTAATAGGCAAATCTAGTACCTAGGCTTGATCTTCTGGCCTGTTGTAATTTTTATTTAGTTTGATGTCTTTGTTTTCATGGGTAGATTCTGTGCCCTTTATGCCTGCACTAAGAAAATTTAATCCTTGTTCTGAAATACTGCTTTGAAGAAGAATTACAATTAGATTCATCTCTTCTGCTTAGTTCATCCATTAGGGATTTCAGCTTTTTTCTCATTTGGGTGGAGTTGAAACAACATTATTAAATAGAATCTTTCTTTCTTTACATTATTAAATTCAAATTTCTGATTATTCTCCTGGAAGTCACATGTTTATGCAGCTGTAGCGTAAAACACAGATTTGTCTAGTTTACTACCTGATAAGGGTAGATAAAAGTGAAGCTGTTAATTCTGTCTTGATGGTTTAGTCTTCCAAGTAGTCATTTGAATAGGCATGATACACTTGCATTTTCACTGTGTTATATTCCATTTTGGAATAATTTCCCTTCCTCTATTTCATCAGATATATATGGATGACCCAGAAGGATGGAGGACTTTCCATAGAGTGTATACAGTTTAGCTGTCTTTTTTGTCATGAACAATGACTAGGGATCAAACTGTCCTTATATTCAACAGGTTTTCTCAAATATTTCGTTCAGCCTATCTCCAGGAAATTTTTCTATGTGCCGTTTGCATTTTTTCAAGGGAATTACACTCACCATTGCTTTTGCCTTTTCAAAACATAAGACAGAAAGGTTTCTTAGCTTCAAGATATAAAATAAAAATAGTTCCTTTTCTTCTGCATGGTGGAAAGAAACAAGTCTTTGGCTTCCTGCAGATTAACTAAAACTGAATCTTTTTTTCAGACTGCCAAGGAGAAAGTACCCATTTTCCAGAAGAAAGTGAAAGAAGCCAAGTCTTTTGTTCCAGAAAATATGAAATAGGGATGGATCCAAACCACAGAACTTGAATATAAATTGAGATTTTAGCCTTCTTACCAAAATTTATGGGGTTTTTAATCTGAGGTTTTGTTTCAAGGCAATATTCAATATAAAGTAAATTAAAGCAGTCTCAAAATAAACATTCCCCTTTCCTGAGAGGTCTTTGGGGATCTTTTTCAAAGTTCAACAGACAAAAAGAGAGATCTTCCAATACACATATGGAACAGTAGCAGGTACAGCTGCAGTGTGAATGACAAAACCTCCACAGACGAAGAGACACTACTACATCACCTTGCAATCACACTGGTGCTATCAGAGCAACTCTGACTTTGGTGGGTCCATGGTGAATCATCACTGAAAGTGGGACTGAGGCACTCAGTCCCTAAGTAGCTTTTGTGCTTTGTAGTATCTTTCTTTGGATTTTTTACCATTCACCTAAGAGGGGTTATACCCCTGTCTATTACTTGATGATACATTCTCATAAACTCATAGAATCACAGAATCATACAGTTAAGGGTTGAAAGGGTCCTTAAAGATCATCTAGCCCCAGCTGTTCCTGCCATGGGCAGGGACACCTCCTACTACACCTGGTTACTTAAGGCCTTGTATAACCTGGCCTTGAACATTGCCATGGTTGGGTCATGCACAGCCTCTCTGGGCAACCTGTTCCAGTGCCTTATCACCCTCACAGTAATGAATCTCTTCCTAATACCTAGTCTAAATTTCCCCTCTTCCAGTTACCTCATTACTCCTTGTCCTATAATTACAGCTCCTGATGAAGAGTCTCCCAGATATTACAAGGTTGCTATGAGGTCTCCATGCAAACCCAGTGATCCTTGTGACTCAGAATATTCTGTCAGTCTTTGAATCTCTGAACCTTCTCTTCTCCAGGCAGAAAAGCCCAAATTTTCTCCACCTGCCTACTTAGGGGAGGTGCTCCTGCTCTCTTACCAGCTTTCCAGCCCTGCTCTGGACTTGTGCCAACAATTTCAATACATGACTGCTAGTCTTGACACAAGACATCATGTGTGTATAGGAGGTATGAATAAGTCTGCAGCCAAAAGTAACCCTAATAATCAATAGGGACTGGGTGTAATTGTTGATCTTGTAGGTTTTTAAGTGAGCCTTTGTGTCTTTTAGCTTTCTATGATTTTTTTTTTCTTATGAATAATAATTAAAATGGAAGTCCAACAATGAGACATCTGTTTAAAGAAGTTCCAGCTGAAGTTCCCTCTCTGGCTTCCAGGGCATTTTGTAGGGCTTATTAACTTAGCTTATCCATAATGAAATATTTTAGCCTTATTCTCTGCATGAGTTGTGAACACTTCAACAACTGAGCATTCTTTACAAGAAGCTTATCTTCAGTGATATATTCCTTTTCCACTCCTGATTTACTGTATTTTCAGTATAAGTCTGTTTACCTAACTTACTTCAAGAGTGACATGGTTAGAAAATACAACTACATTTAAAGAGTCCATGAGCTTGATTGGTAAAAATTGATTGAGGATAATCAATGATCAAGTAGAAAGGAGCAAGTCCTCACCATAACAGTATTAGCTAATCAAGGGTAAACTGTAGTCCAGAGTAGTTCAACAGTTACAAACCAAGTTTTACTGTTATGACATATTGACATGAAGTCTTTTAGGATAGCCAAGAACAGAGAGAGAGTGTCAAGACAACAGAGCCCCTGATGGCTGTATTCCAGTTGGCAGTATTATAAAATAGAAGATTCTAAGTAAAAGACACTTTCAGTCTCATTTTTACTGCATCCTTTTTCTGGTACAAAGAGCTAGCGTAGTTTCTCCCACCCACTTTTCACTACCTCTGATCACAACACAGAGACATCAAAAATTTTACAGGAAATTCCTATAGCACCACCAAAAAAAGAAAAAATCTTAAGTCTCTATGCTATCAAAAAGCAGAGAACAGAGTTAACCACATAATGTCCTACTGAAATCCTAACCTTCCTAGAAGTCTCCACATTGAGAAGCCTGGCTAAAGAAACTCTCCATGAGCAGTGTTCCTGAGCTGTGGGTATTATTAGTATTCTCTTCATACAGCAGGTTTCCATTGTTTCCAGTGAATCAGCCTTAGAAGAAAGTGGTAAACTTGGCCCATAATTTTCAGAGCTTTGCATGGGGTATAATTGCCTGACCTTGTGGCTCAAAGTCATCCATTGGTTTTAATTGCAAAATGCCTGCTGACATAAATAAATAACCATACTGGGTTTTGGGCAAGCCTTTTCTTTATGAATGCAATACACTGTCATCTAAAAAAAACCCCAGCTTTAATAACATTAATCCTTTGCTACTGCCCGAATGCTTTTCTTCCAAGGTTTTTAACATATTCAGGCACTTGAGTGCATTTGGTTTCACAACTTGTTTATCTCATAGCCATATGGATTATAAAACTTTGGCATGACCTCAAGATTAAGCAGAAGAATGTGGAGGAAACATGAATATCCAATTCCTCTGAGTTAGAATACATAGAATTCTTTTAGTTCTTTAACTATGGAATATAATGTTATTCCTTGCCTATATGTATAAATAGTGTAGACGCAAAGAGAGAAAATACATACAGAGTATACATGACACAATACAATATTATCATAAAATCATAGAATTTCTCAAGTTGGAAGGGACCCATAAAGATCACCAAGGCCAACTCCATGCTCCTTGCAGGACTACCTAACACTAAACCATATGACTAAGAATAGTATCCAGAGTGCTCCTTGACCTCTGACAGACTCGGTGCCATGATCCCTTTCCTGGGGAGCCCATTCCAGTGACTGACCACACTCTCAGCAAAGAACCTTCTTCTGATGAAACTTCACTCCATTTCCCTGTGCCCTATCACTGATCATCAAAGAAAGGAGATCAGCACCTCTCCATCCACTGCCTCCCTTAAGGAAGGTGTAGACTGTGTGGAGGCAACCCCTCAGCTTTCTCTTTTTCAAGCAGAACAAACCAAGTGACCTCAACTGCTCCTTGTAAGCCTTGCCCTTGAGGACTTGCACCACCTTGGTCCCCTCCTCTGGACACACTCTGATAGTCTGATGCTTTTCTTATACTGAGGGCTCCAACTCAGCACACAGCGCTCATCATGGGGCTGCACCAGAGCAGAATAGAGCAGGGCAATCACTTCCCTCAGCCAGCTGGTGATGATGTTCTTGGTGTACCCCCAGGCCATGGTTGGCCTTTTTTGCTGTCAGGGCACTGTTGACTCACATTCAACTTGGCATCAAGCCAGACCCCCACATCTCTTTCCATGTGGCTGCTTTCCAATCTCCTGACCCCCAATTTTTATGTATAACCAGGATTACGCTGTCCTAGGTGCAGGATACGGCACTTGCTCTTATTAAATTTCATACGGTTGGCTGGTGATTGCCCAGCTCTCAGGTCTATTCACATCTCTCCGTAAGGCCTCTACACTTAACAGAGCCCACGGTATCTCCTAGTTTAGTATCATTGGCAAACTTAATGTACATTTAACTACTGCATCCAGATCTTTACTCCAGGTAGTCAGATACTTTAAATGGAATAGTCACCCCTTGTTTTGAGAAGCTGGTACCTTAGGGCTCATAGATTAGCTTCATTGACTCAAACTGAAGCAGAATTAAAGCATTCCTGAAAAAATAGGTGACATCTTTCATAGTCTTTCAGCTTTGAAGGTAAATTATCAAACCTACAGTTTTTTAAACTAAAAAGTTAACAAGTTAAAACCATCTGTGATGGTATCTTACAAGACTAATTAATTTTTCTATATACAAAAATTTCCTTTGAATCCTATTCAATCACTACAGAGAGAAAATATATTATTAATCCACTTTATCAAGTCTGACTGAATAGAACTTAATTACGAAGATGTCTTCAACAAATTTCATTTGAGGTTTCTGCATTCTGAGAAATACAAAACACTACATGTGAAAATCTGAAGCATGCCTTCAGTTGAAGGCAATCTGCAATGGCAAGACTGGGAGTGAAACCCTAAAACTTCACAGAAAGCTTGAGTGAACATTTACAAAACAGATATGATGGGCTGAAATCTTCTTTGCCTGTGGGAAAAGTGCAGAGGGAGCATTGCCCCTAGTGATTTGTTTTGTTTTATTGTTATTCCAGTCAGTGGGTTCTAGCAGCAATTACCAGTTGTGTGTTCTGGTATGTCCTGAGCCATTCAGCACCATGGTCTACATGACCCAGCCCTCTCCATAATCAGATTTATCAAATTCAGACAATAAGCATTACCATCTATTTTTATCATCTGGTAGGCATTCTTCTGGTTTTGTTAATTAAATTCACATCCCGTGCTTGGTGTAAAGGTAAATAACATACAAAATTTATCCACATTCATTATGGGGAACTGATTTCATGGGTCTAACTCAGAGTAAAAAGATACCTCAAGGCTTATACTTAACTATACACATGAACTACTTTAGTTAGAGGGAGATAAACTATGAGTTAAAGCAACTCCTCAACTGAAATAGTGAAACTGCAAAATTTTAGAGTGTAAATGAGAGGTACCTGCAATGCATTGCACAGACCCCGAATGCTGGGTATAGAAAGTCTTAGGTTTTTGGTTTGTTTGGGTTTTTTTTTTTAATTTCTTATGTAACAGCCAGGTCTGGTTTGCAATTTAATTCTAAATCACAGTCAAGCAGAGCCTTTTGCTAGAAATACCATCTCAATGCAAAAAGGATGGGGAAAAATCCAGTTTTAAAACTATAAAATTACTTCCCAATAGAGGTGTAAGGTTTGTTTTATTGAAAATAAGTAGCACAGATTTCTTAACAAAGGAGTGTATGAGGTATCAAGGAAATCTTTCGACAGTATTGCTAACACCTGGAGAAGACCTTATTGCTTTCATAGAATTACTGTAGTTCCTACCATGACTGCTCTCTTGGGGACTATTCATTGTTTTCCTTGTTAAACTTCTCTGTAGGAGAAAAAAGACATCAGAGGACATTACTGGTCTTTGACAGAGGTCACTGTTAAGCATTACCATCTATTTTTATCATCTGGTAGGCATTCTTCTGGTTTTGTTAATTATTTTTTGCCTAATGCTTGATGCTACAATTAGCAGATTAGTTTGTGTGAGGGAATGATATACAAAGAAAGTAGATACCTTCATGCTATCTCTTGCAAACTGGGCTATCAAGAGTCTGAAACAGATCTTTCTGCACTCCCAGAGTAGTCACACCAAGAGATGTACTCATATTTACACCTGCACCCACGGACATGACTGAATTACACACTTGCCCAGAGTTCCACTGTCTTGAAGACAGCCACCCATATGGGAGCCTTCAGTGGTTCAGATGGTAGGATCAGGGCATTAAGTCCCTATGCTGTGCTTAGAAGTAGATTATTTGGATCACTGACTAGTACCTCGCTAAACTTTTCTGAGAGAAAAAGAAAACAGTAAAAAGGCATTTTTATGCTTCCAACACTGAGGATTTTTTTCCAACTTGTGTACCTAAGCAGCTTAAAATTCAGATTGTCTTTCTTTTCTCATGAGTTATCATGGTCACTTTGACTTCTCATTCCAGTTTCTTATCAGATAAGAGTGTTTATGGTTGAGTTATAACCTCCTGAAACATGAGGTTTGTGACAAAAATGCTGACATTGCCTAAACTTTGGGAACACAGTGGGATTTGAACTTCATACCTTAAATGATGAAATAATTGTTTGGTTTTTTTGTTTTTTGCAGTTCCTGCTTTGCGGCATATGTGGAATATTGTGTGCCAAAAAAAAATCTGGACTTGTTGTAAGTTTTCCACTGCATCCACAACATATAAGTATTTGAAAAGTTTATTTATCTAATTTGAACTCTTTACTGGGGGCTTTCTGAATCCAAGTGTTTTTGATAAACAGTTAGAAAAATTGCAAGTCAGCAATCCAAAAAAAAGAAATCAGCTCTTTGGAATAATCATAAAAAACAAGGCAGTTTTGAAGTAGCCAATGGAGTTCATGCTATTTAAGCCATACATCCCTCTTTATCCATAGCTGGATAAACTTTGATGGGAAACCACTTGGCATAGATTTATGCCAAGTCAACAAATGCTTCTCAGTAATGTCACTGGAATGTATCTTTTCTCCTTCAAAAAACAACACAGGGTTGCCATCTCAGTAAGGCTACTGACCAAGTTTGTTTCTAGATATCATAGCTGTTAAGTGTTTTAATCAGTTTGGTTAGCAATTGGAAACGTGTAAGTTTTAGTGATGGAAGATGTCTCTTTGGGCACAGTCATTTTCTAAATGCAGAAAAATGGTGTTATTACTCAACAAGTCACAGCAGAACTTCACGTTAAAGACATGATCCTATTAAAAGTGATAATGCCAGTCCTAATTCTGTGTCAGCTTGATTATTCTGCCACATACAGATGGAAGTCACATAAAACCAGTATAAGTGTGATGGCAATCAAGAGTTCTCTCCAATTATTTTTTAATATCAATGAGTTATCCTAAACCCTGTTAAAATGACAGTTCCATTTCTCACAGCCTGTGTACCACAACCAGTTTCTAAAAGCCATCTGTTCTGGAGGTCTCATGGAATAGTCAGTTGACAGTGGACTGCAATATACATCCTCAATGCCACATTCCTGATGAAATTCTCATCCCAACTGTGTACAGAAGTAGTCTGTAAGACTCCATAAGTTTTTGCTACCACAGTAGATAAGTACATATACAAGCCCATATCAAGAAACATCAAAGGACCATCTAGATCATCATCTGGCAGGTCAGCAGTATCAAGGGAAGAGAATAAGACAATTATTTAGCACTGTCTCCATAATAAGGTCTTTTGCTGCTGCATAATTTGTGGTTAAAGCACATCCTGAACCAGCATAACATCTTTGCAATTAAAAGCAACAGGAGGTCTTTAAATATGTCTCATTGATTGCAGCCTGTTTCACAACCTTCTAAAATTGCCAGGAACATTTTAGTCAAGTTAAAATCAAGCAAACCAACCAAACATACAGTCACAGAACTGACCTTCTATAAAGCAGCATCACAGATTTACTTGTTGTTTTGTTTGCTTCTTTGACCAGCACATTCACCTTGAACACTTTCAAAGACCCCACAAAAGCTGCAGAAAGCCTCCAATCTGCTGTCTGACTGAATAAATTATAAGTGGGCAGGAGGCAGAGTCAGATGGCACAAAAAGCAAGAGAGATTCACTACAAATACATGAGGCATTCACTCCTGAGGCAGGGTGATAAACTGCACAATAGAAAATTACAACACATTCTGTCATGATACTGTTTTGCATGAACAGCTGGAAATCAGATTTGTGTTCTAGGAGCCCTTCCATTGAATAGATTTTAACTTTACCTAGTCATTTTACCCAACTTATTCTTGCATGCAACATCAATCTTAAACTCTTGTATACCAGAAGGTAATGTATTCCCTTGGAGCAATGTGGGAACTAAGAGAGTTAAATAAGTGTCTGTGCAGTGTTTCGCAGTCAAAGATGCTATCAAAGAATTGAACAATGGTTAGTCTCATATTTTATAAGCATGAATCCATCTCTGAAAAATATTACTGTGACATAACCTCTCTTGTCTCTCCTGACAGATGATACTTTTTTCTGCCTGTTGCATCTGTGGACTAATAGGAGGAATCTTAAATTTTCAATTTCTTCGTGCTCTGACAAAGAAGTCATCTGCTCTCTATTCTTTGCATCTCGCCTCCATGTCTCTCGCATGCATTGGAATTGGTGGTTGCACCCTTTCTTCATGGCTCACTTGTCGGCTAGCCAGCTATGAACAAAGGCGAATGTTCTCAGAAAGGGAACATTCATTGCATCACTCCCATGAAATGGCAGAAAAAGTGAGTTGTGTGTCCTCCCTTATTTGTTCTGCTTCTCCTGAAATGTTACTGTATGTGTTAACGTTTACAGTTGGCAAGAGATGTGTTCAGTTTTCAGTTTTATATGAGAAAGAGCTTCTGGAAAATGAAATGCTGCCATTCTGTGTAAGCTTTATTATGTTGCATTATATGGAGCTATTTTTAGGTACTGTATATTTGCAGTACATCCATTTCAATGAAGTACATCCATTTTCAACATAATTCCATTGTATAGCTATTCAGGGGCTTAGCTGCTAAATATAGCACCTCATAAATAATTGGAAGCCTTATTAATATGGATTATCATGTATTGTACTGTGAAAAAAGCACAGAAAGCTTTCTGTAACCACATCATTGCATGCTTCCAGAATTTAATCAATTTCTTCCTCTCCCAAGTACTCAGCTTATAAATTAGGTTATTTAAACAGAAAAACCACAGTTCACAAACCTAGATGACTTAACCTAAACATCTAAGGGCATATTTAGACACCTAAATGAAAGTGGTCTCGTTTGCAGCAGCACTGAGCGTTTACTTCCTTTCTATATTAACAGGAAGCCTACCAAGGTGTATAGGAACATATTTAGGTGCTGAAACTGAAGCTCCCGAATCTGAACACATAGGATCAAAACAATTAATTGAATGGAATTCCTGAGATCACTTCCTTGACTTAACAGATCTGAATAATATATGAGTTAAGAGTTCGCTGTAACCCTGTGCTTTGCATTTAGACTTAGTATCTACCCAATGCCTTTCATTTGAGAAATGAGCAGAAAAAAGAAAAAAGTCAAGTGGACTGCCCCCCTAAACCTCCACATGCAAGTTTGCATTACTGTTAAGTTCAAGAGTCTGTTGTCTACTGAAACCTCTGAAGAACAGAGCAAGGATTAATTTGCTCAGACTATAGAATTGTTTCCAGATTCCATGAAAAAATATGATATAGCTGTTAAAAATGACTCGTCACTATTCTTCGGTTTCTTAACTGAGATGAGACTCCAAGTAGAAATACAGACTGAATTAATCTCAGATGTCTGAAACATGTTTTAAAAAGAGGATGTTTGAAACATTTTAAAAAGATGATGTTTTAAACGTTTGAAAAAGTTAAATAGTAGAGGTTACAACAGTAACATAAAGTAGGGTGATAAAATCAACAGAAAAGATACATTTCTCCATCTCATTTTAAAATGAAGAAGAATTCTGATGAGCTATTAAGCAAATATGATGGTCTTGCTGATGGAAGGCTAGATCTTGACTTTCAGAGAGACTCTTGCCTCAATGAGGACAAAGATGGGATAAAAGAAGAGAGGGGAAGGAAGAAGAAATGGCTTGGAAAGAAAAACCTTTCAAAATAAAAAAACCTGCCAACCCTATCAATTTGGGGTGAAGATGACCATATATAGCAGTAGTTTACTGCCTACCTTCCTGGCCTGTTGACCTACTGAGCTCTTTGACGCTTAGCAGCAAGGACTGCCAGGTGTCCACTTATCTTGGGCCATAATGCACGTGCAGAGCAACCATACTGCACATGCTCAGCAGATGTGGGATGCGCCCCACCAGTGGCAGACTTCCCGCATGTCTGCCGTAGGGCCAAGTATGCCCGTACACATGGGCTCACTCGGGACTTGTTAGGCCTGTACGCTGCCTGCTGGTGGCAGGGTTGAGTACACTAGCGCTAAAAAATAATGAAGTCTACTTAAAACTTACATTAAATTAAATCCTAATTTAGAAAATAGCTTAAAAGTGTTTTATATATAAGACTATATTGTATATTTATACTGATATACAGTAATATAGACATGTACTGCATGTGCATTTGTTTGTGCTATATTTATTGTATAATTGTTATATTTATATTAGAGATTGAGGGGTATTGAAATAACCGACCTGCCCAGCTGCCCGGTGATTCCCCCGACACCAGAGTTACCTCCAAGGTACGCTGAACACTAGGGAGCTGCCATGTTGTTATGTCACTTCAGGAAGGGCCTCGTCTACGAGGAACTCATAGTTTCAGCTAATCAAAGTTGGCTGATGCTGTGATGTCACTCTGAGGCAGGAATGGTGCTTCCAGGTAGTGACATAACTTTATGTGGTGAACGCTGCAATCTGGAAGTAAGTTGAGTATTTAAAATATTCACCTTAGTTATAGGCATCCAAATACTCTTATTTGGATGTAGCCACCATTGATTCACTCTGCTTCTAATCTGTGTGCTCCTTCATTCCCTGAATTCAGCAATTTTTTTTAATTAACTTTTTTTTTAAATAGAAATATTGGGGAAAATAAATGGGTTTTGATATTTTCTGAAATTAGGATGATATTCTAATAGCTAATGTCTGCAGATGATTCAAGTGATGAAGCTGACAAAAGGAAACTCATGAATAGCCTTCTGACAGATCTTTACTATCCAAATATGGTTAACTGATAGTTACTATTAAATGGCTTTGGTATTCTTGGTCCCTTTCCCAGCTGACAGGTATCTTCAACGTAGATCCAACAAAGGCTTTAGGCACCCAGAAATAAGCATATTATAGTGCCTTGTTTCAGAGCAGGCGACCCCCAAACTGGGATCCATAGTCCAGTGTTAGGCATGCATGTTCCTCTTCAACATATGAGGAGAACAAGGCACAATATCAAAACATCCAACACCATCATCTGCAAATGGAGAGCTGGGTGGTAGAAAATACTCAAAACTAGTTTCACACCTGATTTTCTCTGAAGCTTATGCTTGATTCAGGAGTATTAATTGGCAAGGCTATGTGGTTTGATGACCCTAAGCTTACATTGTAGAGAAGAATAGAACATCCCTTCTTTCAAAAACTGTAGAGGGAACAATTAAGTCCTGTGATTTACTTTAAAATGTAGCTGGGAACACCTAAGAAAGGCAGCATCAGTGCTTTTAACTTTATGTTACTCTGAAATCTGGTTTCTGCTTGCCAAATATTGTGGATTAAAATAAGAGAGAGACAGAGTAAGACTAGTAATAAAGACCAGATTGTATAATTTTCTTCTATTTACCACGAATCTCAGCTGCTATGCTACAGAGTCAGGCTCTTTCTTTCTGTCTTTTTCTCTCTCTCTCTGTCTAGCCCAATGAATCTTGCTTCACTTTTTTTACAGAAGCTTCCACAGGAAGGGGGACAAACATATCCCTTTTGTTCCACATTTTCTCCAAGTGTATCTAGGAGGAAGAAGAGGTGAATTTAATCTTTCCATGCAGCGAAGAGCCTCCGGTCATCATGCAACTATTTTAGAACTAGTCCAACACTGGCAACTCCACCTCATCTACCTAAATTTTAGAAATTCCCCAAGCTGCATTTTTACCTGTACCTATTCCTCCTGCCATAGCTGAATGTTCTCTCTCATTGGACATAAGCAGCAGATCACTTATTTCTGCATCCAGATTCAATTTGGTATGACACAGGCCTGGGACTGCTCAGAATAAGTTAGTTCCAACCATAAACTCAGTGTGGCTTTGCAGCCTTGAAGATCAGGGAACTGTTTAATTAATGTAGCCATCTCTATGCTTAGACAGCTGCTAAATGGAGTATTGTTTGGATTTCAATTTGAGAATTAGAAAATCTATCTCTGAACAAATCTTGGTTTAGGTGCTTTAGGATTCTGACTCATGAGCCGGTCAGCTTACTCTGGGATGACTCATCTGCCACTGGAGACACAATCCCTGAAATGCTAAAATTGTAGACTGGCATGTTAAGGGAAAACTAAAATCAGTCCCATCCCAAAGGAAAACAAACAGTTAAAACCTTTAGATCCTGTTTGGATGTAGATCTACTTCCCAAATGTCTATTTCAGCAAGCATTGAACGGCATCTGTTTGTAGCATGTCAGCACAGATAGAGGTTTGAATGGAAACAGACTTTACCATTTCGCTCTTTTGTAGACCAGCACACAAGCTCGAGTTGATGCAATTTCAAAGGACAACATCACAAACTTGCACAGATGCCATCAATGCTGTATATGTGGTCTGAGTGTAACGTCCAACTCAATCACTATCAATGAGTCTATCAGCTTTCAAATGTACTTAATATATGTAGGAAGAAATCTGATTTTTTTAAAAATAATGAGATTTATCAAACTAAATAAAAATGTAAAGTGTTTTTGAATGTTTGAAATTCAGAGTTTGTTCAAATTTCATCACAACATTAGATAACTGAATTTTGAACACCTTACAATAATCCTAATTTTAATTAATGTTTTCTATTCTTGTTCTAGGAAATGACAGACAACCTAAGCAATGGTGGCCCACATCTGATTTATAATGGAAGTGTATATTAAGACATTTTTAAAAGTTCCATGGAAGGAAGTGGTTTTAGAATTTTCTTCAGGAAAAAAAATAGACGCCAAGAAATTAAGAAAATGAAACCATCTTAGCTTTTATGGCTCAAATGTCACAACTGCAGACCAGCACAGTTGCAATTCCCTTTTAGAACCATGTTCAAAATTTCTCTCCTAAACATTTTGCGGATATACAATATTTATTCACTTCCTGGCTACTCTCTTTCAGTTTTTTGTTTGAATAATCTTTCTGAATTATGATAGTATTTGAAATAGACTTCTCAAGACTCTTATTCTCATGAAGACTCAGAAATCAGAAAAAAACCCCACCTGAATTGCATTTAGCCCACTCAAAGGAGAAGGCAGAGGAAGAATGGCTCAGGGGAATCTTTTTCTCCTCTCCACTTAGCAGCATCTGGTGTAATATGATGGCTTCAGATCATGGCATGGTACAGCAACACATCTGCACCGTCCCTTTCCTCACATTTTGAATGCATCCTGCCTCAGTTTTCCCAGTAGATCATAACAAAAGAGAGTCCAAACTCCTCTTCCAAAAAGCTCCTATTTCACATCCAAAGTGTAAATGAACAGTGTGCTGAAAACAACACCAATGTCTTTGTTTTGAAAGACAGAATGCTCTAAGAATGCCATAAATCAAAACCTCAATAATGCCTTGTTGTAAAGAAATTGTAAATATTTACAATTTGTGAATGAAGTATATTTCGTAATTTGTTCATAAAAGATGACAAATAAAATGAAATCTAAACCAGAGATTTTAGAGAGATTTTTGGGTTTTTTTCTTGTTAGAAAGATCTTGCAAAGCTGAACTGTCATGCTTGCAGTTTAACACAGTATATTGAAAAGTTTCTAAAACAATGAAGCAAACTCAGAAAGGAGAAAAATAAAGGCTGAATAGCGTCATGGTCAAGGTCGGAAGTTACTGGCAATTCTCCTTACCCACAATAAAGTTTGGGGTATGTTATAGCAGCAGATATGTCAAGGCAGCAGCTTTAACTGACCCCAAACTTTACTGTACAACCTAGTGGTTTGTATAGCCATGAAAAATGGAAGATATGATCTGTAACAGAACATTTACAGCATAATATTAATATAAAATATTCATACAAAATCACTCATATGTTACATAGTAAGTCTATGACTTTGCAGTATTGCCCAGCACAGTAACATGAGTTTCAGATGTGAGCATCACTGATGACTGGCACATTTGGTGATTTATACCCATGTTCCCAGACAAGTATGAATAGGAACTTACTACTGTTCAAACCACGCCGTAAAACCCTCTATAAATTACACTGACTTGTTTTGTGAATCTATATGGTACAAAATAATCTTTAAATCAACTATCTTAGAATTTCTGAAGTCCGTAAGGGAGTTTCTCATCTAATTACAACATGGGGAACATCTTCACTGCAATTTAAGTCTCGCACTTAAACTCCATGCTACTTAATTGGATGAGTCAAAAAATGGTCCACCTTATAAGGCTTCTCTTCACTTACTTACGATCCCAAACAGCTTTTGAATTTCCTCAAAGGCCCTGATACACTATATTTATTACATACCTTAGAAATTGCTAATGAGACTCTTCAGGATCATAAAGAATACAGATATTGTCATAGCAAAACTAGATGTTAAGGTATCTCTGCTCAAGGAGCTGCTCCCCTTTCCAGGTACTACCAGTCTTTAAACTGCAGAACCCAGTGAATCCTTCACTACATTACAGATTGTTTGTACTCTTTACAGGTGCCTTTGTCCCTTCAGTTTGATACTCCTCTTCCTTTGCAGCAGGAAGCATGAGATATATCCGTCCCTAACACATACCCCTAATGGGACCATGTTTGCTGCAGCTCTGGACACAACGTGCCAAGGCAGGCCCATGGTAGAAATGGGTGCAGAGATTCACATATGTTGAAAAATTGAACATACAACCTGAGAAGGTGGAGCTGTAACATTCCTTTCCTCACTGTCTCAGCAAAAAACATGTAAAAGGGCCTTATCAAATAAAATCAAGAGTAAATTAAAAAATTACTCAAAAATCCACCTTGGAACTTCTTGGCTGAGGTTCATCACTAGCTCCATAGCACAGCTATAATATCACAGTTCACCAGAGTCTCTTGTGACACCTCAGGACTAGGAATGGTAGTTTTAGATCCTGGAGTAGTTTGGAGTTGCAGTTCAGAATCTGCTCATGAATGACATGAAAGTACTGGCCATAACACCACCCAGTTATTTATCACAAACACTAAATTTCCTGGCATGTTAGTGGGAGAATGGGATAGAGCAGGGAAATAGGTTGGTTCTTCTAGATCCAACACATTAGTGCAGTACAACAGCCACTTTGGAAAGCAAAAGAGGATTCAATCTCTAAGCTCATAATGTTTGAAGCCCTGCTGTAAATTATGAAATACCACCACACCATATCTGCTGCATTCACAGGGGTGCTGGAAGGAAAGAAAAGAGATCTGGGCCCCAAATTCAATTGGTAGGGGTTTTTTTCCTTCTTTTGGGGCCAAGCTTGTAGAATGTAGAAAAACTGGCTGGTCCCTACATTACTAAAAGCCTTGAAAATGCAAATCTGGAATTTAAAAGACTTGGGAACAAATGTGACAGAGTACTGCTACTGGAGACATAAAAAGAGGATCAGAATTCTTAAATTCAAAGTAAATTACCACAATATGTGTATGTGGTAGGGGAATTCTAGGAAAAGTTTCACTTTGTTTAATGGTTTTGTTCCATAATTGCATACAGAATTCAACTGTAATGGAAACATTCTCTGTATGTTTTCCTTACTGGTACAGATGAAAGGACATTCATTCCTCTTACCCAACTGCAAGAAAAATAAAACACTCATTTTTCAGAATGTGACCAGCCAGAGTATCTACACCAATAGCTTGAAGGCTGGGCACCAAAGTCCTTTTCAATCTAAACAGGATGAAACATCTATTGCCGTTGACACAGTTGTCTGATTCATGCTGCTGTAAAATCAGATGCTGGCTCAGATTCTCTCTGAGATATTCATTGTTATTTACTAGGTCAAGCAACACTCCTCCTGAAGGAATTTACTTATTGAACTTTGTGCAGAAGACTTAGGTGGTAAGTCCTTGATGTATGTTATAATACCTTAGGCTGTATTTTATGCTATAGTTTGCATTTCACTGAACCTCAGCTGATGAGAAACACACACGTTTTGAATTTACAACAATCAGCAGTGCTTATTGAAAACTGCAGAAAAGTGCATATAATATGTTTTAAATCTCTGTCTTGCACAATCTTCAATATATATTTGTTGTATTAGGACATATGAATTTCCCTTCAGATGGCCTGGAGAGGTATGAAGAACAGGGAAGCAGGCCACATTAAATAGGAGATTGATATACATTAAGCCATAATCACAAATAGTCATGCTTATATCTAAATTTTCCCTGACAGTGATTTTAAAGATACAATGAAAAGATAGTCTAATGGTTTAAGCCATTTTTAATCCTTTCAGGTCCCAGTCACAGCCAGGTTAAGGAGTTAAAATGAGCCTTTTAAAACTAAGTGCTTAGAAATAGCTAAAAGCAGACTGGTTTTAGACTACCATATCATTGTAGATATTACTGCATAATCTTCCTGCCTAAAATGATTCTGTCTAACTTTCGTTTTCTGCATCAAAGTGACATCTTTAGCTCCACTACAAACCTCCAACATAAACAACCAACATGTACAACCAAAGCTGTTGTACATGCACCTGGAGACAGATTTTGAGGAATATTTTTAGAACTTGTACAAGGGCTAACCAGACAGACTCAGAGTTGCCAGGGGGCAGAAAAAAATAATAATAAGAAAATAGCAGAATATTTTTGGTAAAACATAATTTGATTGAAGATGCTAAACTCATCCTAGTTTAATATTATCAGCCTGAGGAGCTCTGAATGACCTTGGGAAGCTTGCTCAGAAAGATCTTTTTACTCCAAATTATAAAATTATGAGAATGCAATTTGGTGTTCTGAAGGAAAAAAGAAAGGAACTGGATGAGATTAATCAGTAGCTGGAATTTCAGCAGAAGAGCCTGGAGAGACTTGTTTGGCTATGAAAGTGTTCTGCTACAGAAAGATGCAGCTTTGACTTAAAGCAGAAAGTCCAGAGGGCTGCACCAGGGTCTCTCCTGCCACCTCTCATCAAAGCAGTCAAAGAAACACTGAAGACACAGCATAGGCACACCTAGTTCTGCCAGAGAATTAACAATAAGCTGAGCAGAGCACCCTCACAATTGCTCTGTGATTCCCTCAAAAGAGCTCCAAGCATATACAGAAGTGGCAGGTTTTTTGTTTTTTCCCCTTACATTACATCTGATTTGCTGAAAGGTATCTTTTATGTCCTTTAACCACAAGTCATAGCAGGCTGCTTTAGTGACTTCCACATCAGTGCAATTTTGCTTCGTAACCGGTAGAAGGCTTGAGGGTTTTTTTCCCAGAGATCATTCTGAAATTCATTTAAAATCCTGCCATAAACTGCAAAATGTGTCTTTCTAAAAATATATGCAGTTATGGCATTTTGAACAGGTTGACCAGGTACATTAATTAAAATTAACTTCATCTGCATACTGAAAATAGCTGTTTAAATGAACTGGCATAATGTGCAATGGGAACGTGGTAGGAAGGCAGGTACGAAGAGGCACCATAAGCACAACTGAAAAGCTGCATATGATTCTGCTGATATAAACCAGGTATAGGAGTCAACACAACTTCCCTCTGCACCCTTAAGAAATTATACATACATTTGAAAAGATCTAAGAAGCATTAGGATCTCCTACCCTCTTTCCTGCATCCTGTGGCTAGTAGCTAGTGTGAGAAAATCAAATTATGTTACCAGGACCACAAACTTGTTAATGGCCTCTCCCACATCATTAGGTGAACCCTTTTTTCCCTCCCTCCCACTTCATGCTGGTTCAAGTTAGGAGATCATGTCTTCTCTTCTGTTAAAATGCAGCTGTATCCTTTAAAGTGTTTAGCATTGAATCAATTCTTACCTTCCTTGCCCAGAGGAAGGAAACACTGACCATTGCCTTCATTTTACCATGAGATTGCAAACAAGGCAAATCTAAATCTAGACTATGAAGTCCAAACATGCAGACTGACAGTATTAAATTCCTGCGGTTTCCTACATTACTGATATCATCACTGTCTTCCCCCCTAAATCCAGGAATAAACTCCTGGAATGCTGATAGCTAGTATTTTTGAGAATTATTTATCAACTGGGTAGCACCCTGGAAAAGTACATGTCAGAGCTACTTTTTTAACTATTACACACGAAGAACAGTAGGTTAATATTTATACCCACACTATGGTGGCAGTAGCAGAGACCTTGAAATGGTCCAAGAGTTCTGGACCTAAAAGGCGTGGGATTCTGCATGATTGTATTTATGCAATGGATTGTTTTGCTTCTATTTTATGCATGCTAAAAATAATGTTTAAAGCTATGAAGAAAATGAGTTTTTAAATTAAGACATTCAAACACGAAGAAATACCTGAACGGACTTTATGACTAACTTTTCCTTCTTTATAGCACAAGACAGGATACATCATCTGATAATCCTTTTATCAATCATATAGCATCTTTGGAAGCAGTATATATTTTTCCATTAAAAGATGTAATCTATCACCTCCCTTATTCCAATGAGCACAAACTTTCCCACTTTAAAGTGACTTGTTTCTGTGCAGATTTCCCAGGCACTGGCTCTCACTATGCTATTGTCTGTTAAATTAAGCAGCCTGGGACAAACTGGGATCAAGTAATTTCTTAACCTTCTCTTGGGTTAGCTTCTTAAATTCCCTCACTGTCGGGCAGGTTTCCAGACTAGATAGATAGATAGATGTACATGGATGTATACATCTAACTTCTTTCCTAAATCCTTTAAAATTTTCTCATGTAAACTTATTCTTTCTGTCCTGTGCATAGGAATTACGTCAGTATTTTTAACTTCTTATCCTATTCATCCCTGCCTTACCAAAGTTACATTGGACCAACAGCTAGTAGGCTGAGTTCTCATCTCATCTCATCTCTCCTTGATTGCTTTGAACTAATCTTTATCCTACAAGGATATTTAAATTGAATAAAATTTCATACTGTCTAAGCTTTCTCTCCCCAGCTTCTTGTCAGACAAACAGCTTATTTTACCCATAGGAGTAATGAGGAAAATAAGGAACTATTTTATGTTTTAGAATCTGTCTCCTTCCCTGATTTCCATCAATGGATGGAGAGATGTCTTGCGTGAATTTGAAGCAGGCTGGCAACTTTAACACTGATGCCTATATACCTAGGAACTCTAACGTCTACACTGTGCCAAAAGGAATTCTGCAGAACCTAGATGCAGAGCGAGTCATGGTGAAGTTGTACTACTGAGGCATCCCTGACCTGAGCTTATGGGGCGCGCTGGGAGGTGGGGCTGACACACCCGAGCACAGGCCCACACACACATGAATGCACTGCTCCTGCACACTGCACCCATCTACAGGAATGCACTGTGTGGCACAGGTACACCTACACTGCTTCAAACCCATGCCTCGCTCGGCACAGGCAGACCTCTGCTCTCCCTAGCTTTCAAAGCCAGCTGTCAGATGAAGCTGAAAGACTATGCAGGGATTACATTCCCATCTGTCAAAAGAAAGATGTTTCCCTTATGTTAAATGGTTTGCTCAAGAGGGAATGACCTTTCTTCCCCCTCTTAGGATGCACATTAGCTTTTGCAGAGTCTAAGCTATGTACTTGAGTCACAACTGTCTGTTGGCAAGTAATAGAGCCAGAACGAGCATCCAACAAAACAGCTCCAAGGATATATAAATATTAATTTTTTGCAATTTGTCTTTCAAGAAAATGTTGCAACAGTCTTAAGTCTGTGGTTATTCTACGGCTGCAGTGATGAGATTGTGTAGGCACAAAGGAGCCAGTTGCATCTCTGTTGCAAGACCGGAAAATTTGGAAAAAAAACCTCTGAGAAGAAGGGCTTAAAGGTTTAATGATGTATTGGCACATCATACCTTTAATGGCAGACAAAAAACCCCCAAAAAACAACACCCAAAATAAAAAAAACTCAAAACAAATTCAAAAGCAAAAACAAAACAAAACAAAACAAATCTCACTAATGTATGTTTGTTCATATATCTTTAAGTTCTTCACTTCCATTGTAACAATTTTTTTGTGTGTTCATTTTACTCTTTTATGTCATATGTCTGTGACTCCCCGATGCTCTATAGTATTATATTCAATATTTGGTTTGAAAAATAACACAAACACAAAAAAAATACTGAAAAATATTTGAAAGTAATTGTTCATGCTTTATGAACAAAAGGTAGTATGTTCATGTACCTTGGGGTTCAGCTTCTCAAATGTTTAACTAACGTCTCTTTTGAGGTCTATATTTAAAGATATGCTTAAGAAACTGCTTCCACTGAGTAACTGGATTAAAACTTGTGTTTAAAGTTAAACCTGGACAACTGTCTCAAACAATGATTCTTTTGTAATGGCAGCCTAACACTCAGACAAGTCCAATGATTAGTAACTATTTTTGTAGTGGTGTCAGTGTGGGAATCAGGGCCCTAACCTGCATTGCCCTGAACTCTGCAAAAAATAGTAAGTGCATGTGCAGGCACAGAAGTGATCAATCAGAATAAATGAATTTTATAAGTACAGACCTACTGACGGATAAAAAAAGGAAAGGGACAAACAAAAGGATTTTTGCTGCTTTCTCCCCACCTTTCCATTAGCACCCAATAGTGAAAAATGCCCATTTCCATCAGTCAGTGCAATCACAGCTGCACACTCCTACAAGATAGACTGCACCATCCTTCACCCCTCACTACAGCTACATTTATAGTCTGCAATACCTGCAAGCCTTTAGGGTGACTCCTTTTAATGGTTTCCTCAAATACACTGCTCCTAACCCCCAAAAAAGGTTTATGCTTGAACACTGCAGGTTTGTTTGGAAGTATTTACTTTGGATTTCAAGTAACGTACATTCTGGGGACTTCCAGGATATATGATGTTTCTGTCAAGGAATGGAAACATTACAGATGCCCTTCAGCTTACTGGCAAAGAGAGGACGTTCTGTCAAAACAGCACATTTTTTGGGAACTAAGAATTTAATTTAAAATCTCCTTCTTTGATGGCAATCATATCTTTGGCATTTACATTTCCAATGTTTATACTGATGTCTTAAGAACACTTAAGTAGAACATTTATTTGCAAATAAAGTTTCATAACTTGGCAGACTTGGGTTGTCTTTATAAATATAAGAACTATAAATCCTTTCCCATATAAACATATGTATTATTTCCTACCAAAAGGTGTGACAGCCATGAAGTTTAATTACTCTTAATCTATAAACCTGCATGAGAGAGCTCATCCAACATAATGAGTTTGCACAGGCATAATTAAAAATTTACACATTCAGTAAAGTTAAATAAATAAATAAAAAGTAGGAAATAGCAGTGACTTGCCAGGAAAATTATACTGTATGTTAGAGTAACCCATAGGTTCATTGGAATGCAGTTGTGGTAGAAAATTACAGGAGACCTTTTTCATCATTCTCTGCGAGTTGAAAATTACCAAATTGTGAATAAGACAAAGACATCCCAAGTTGTTCTTTTTGCTGCGATTCACACAGCTGAGCAGTGAGGAGGCTGCCAGGGAGATCTGTTCAGTTCCTCCTGTCTGCAAGCATCTGGAGAGATGGTGCAAAGATTTGCAACACCAATGTGGGCATCCTGCCTTCTGCTCTGAGACACAGAATGAAAACAGAGTAAAATGTAAACAAACAAAACAAACAAAACAAAACAGTGTATTTTTCCAAATGACGACCTCATATGCCACATCAACTGCCCCACTGACTGCACTGGGGGTCACTGCAGAAGCGACACTACTTACCGAGAAAGAGCCCAGTACTGGTTTAGCCGGATTACTTAACTTTTTGGATAGTTCATCAGCAAGATATTAGGAACAGGCCTAAGCGTGGGTTTAAGTGTGCTGAGCCCTGCGGCCTGCACAGTCCACAGCTCTGTCCAGCTGTCCAGCCTGGCCGCCACCACCGTGCAGCTGAGGAGCTGCTGGCCCTGGGCTCCTGTGTGCCAGCTCGGCCGCACCACACCTGGCTCATCCGGCCATGGAGAAGCTGGGAGCCCTCCAAGTCATGTGATGTCCTCACACCACTTCTCTGCAGTTCAGCTTGAGCCTGGCTGTACTAGTGGACTTGTTTGACAACAGGTCAGCATTTTCTTAGAAATCCTCCACTGGAGATGGTGAACTTAGACTCAAACTGAGAGTAAGCACAGTTTAGGACTTTGTAATGTTAAATCCCGCTGATGAGTCCAGCTTTAAAAAGCATTAGATTCTTTGAGGAGATGCAAACAAGGCCTTGCAAGTCTGGTATCTTATGTCCCTTGCTCTCAGAGTGGAATGTCCAAAGTTTATTCAGATATTTGGCTAGTTGTAGAGAAAGGGGTGAGCTTTGGCTCTCCAGAGGAAATATTTCTCCTAATCCAGAGCTAAGAATTTTTACCATAAATCAGTAACCTGTTAAAGAACTGGGCACTTAAAAACTCAGGCTTCCTCAAGAGGACTTCACAGTCCTACCTCCTGAACCACACCTGGAGAGCAAGAGCCTATTTTGCTCAGCCTGAAAGCATCCAAGCTCCCATTCTGATTTCCCAGCAGCATCCACGGTCTCGCTAAAGGTTACACTGGGAGGCCCTCTTCTGTCAGAATGAAGCAAGAATGATTTACTGCACAGAGGAGCATGAAAAGAAGCACTGCTCAAGAAACTACTGACTAGGACAGCCAGATGCAGGCTGGGAATTTTGCAGTCGGCTTGTTGCAGTTTCTCTCAGGTTTGGGTTTTGGGGCTTCCTTTGTCCATCACCGCCTAAGCAGAAAAATTTCTTATGCTCTTAAATGATTTGGGTAAGTGAAAAGAGAATCTGATATGAGAGCAGGATTTTGCCCACACCTCACTTACTTTTTTTTCCTACTTTCACCAGTGTAGAGAACATTAAACTTGTTTCTCACAGAAGAGTCCCTGACACTCGTATTTTATTTTGCCTTGGTTGTTGGGTGATTGGTTGTTTTGGGGTTTTGTTTTACTGTTTGGTTTTGGTTTGGGGGTTGGGGTTGGGGTTTTTTTTGGGGGGGTGGTGTTCGGGGTTTTTTCATTGGTTGGTTGGTTTCAGTTTTTTTACTATTACCATGACTTCTGAAATTTTGGGAATTTTACATGGAGTGGGGTGGATGTGATGGTAAGCAGTTGAATGAGGTCAGTGAGAATGTGACGTACCAAACTGAACCAGGAACTCAGCAGGAAGTTAAGCAAAATCAGAAAATCTCTTTAAATTAGGCCAATTTGGCAATTGCCTAAAAATTATGCTATCTTTAACCTTGACATTCAGTTACCATTCAGGCATCAAGTGATACCTAGCACTGATTAATTCAGAGGTGAGTGACACCCTAACAGTTTTCAAGACAAGGCAGAGCACATTGGAGATTTCCTAATCTACTGCAGGTTTGCATTTGCTTCAGCACCTAGAGCTTCAGTACTCAAATGCAAACAGTGACATCAAGCTCTTCAGTATTCACTCAAAATAATGACTACCACCCTTTATTTTCCCAAAGGTAGATGATGCTGCTATTGATAGAGGCTCAGCTCCTCTAAGAAAATCAATTATTTTACAGACTTTCTGAAGTAGTATACACTACCTGAGAAGGGCAGCAGAAAAATAATAAATCTAGAATTGTTTTACACTGATGTCACTTTTTTTTTATGCTCATCTTCAAGCAGAGATTTAGGAAGAATTTCTTCATCATATAGGCATATTTTCATATACAAAATTACTGATTAAAATAACTAAAAGTTTATCTTTGAGTTATCAAAAGATATTCCTGGAAAAGGAATCTCAGTGGTTCCTGAAAATAAACACGATAAACAGGAAAATGCTATAATGATTACTCATACTCTTTGGCTTGCAGTATGAAAACAGAATCCCCATCAGACTTGAGATTTTTTTTTCATTCTCATAGGATGGAAATACCACAAAAACAATTGTTTTGATATTATCCAAGCAAATCCATATTTGATCCAAAACAAAACCATACAGTTAGGAGACTAAAACTAATCACATTTCTTAACTTTGAAAAGAATTGTCTCTCATTTCTATTACATTTGGGGCAAGGGTTCAACTTTTCCAGTCTATCAATACAAAAGCATGTTTAACTGCAGAAGAAAATGCAGAGAAAAAAAACCCCAGGTAAATTCGTTACACTAAACACAGCTGATAATAATCTACCTGCTAAAGTCTGTAGATAAAATGAAAATAAAACCCCTCACATAACTGAATGCTTCATCCCTGTTTTTAATATTTCTCAACTGTCAAACCTCCTGAAACTCACTTGTAAAAATCAGAGTGCAGTGCAGGGGCTTGAAAGTAGCCTAGGAGATATAATCAGCTATCTTTCTTTCAAATGCATGGTTACTTTGGACCTCTCTTGAATGGAAAACTCCTCAGATCTGGGACCTGTTTTCTGGGCCAGAAGGATTAACAGTTTTCCATTAAAAAAAAAAAGAAAAAAAAAAGAAAAAAAAAGAAAAAAATTAAGAAAAGGTAAAATTAGGAATAGCACTGTGCAAGAAAGGATTAAGGTATAAAATGCCTCAATGTTCTTCATAGCATTTACAAATTTCTTCACAATTCTATTTGTAACAGTGCTCAGGAGATGAGGAGCACTGCAAAGACAGAGTAGGCTACTACTACTAGAAACAGAAGATTCCATTGTCTTTTGCAGTATCTATAAGAAGTATAGGAGTCATAAAACAACAGGATGACAAAAAGACATTTTCTACTCTTAAAATGAATAGCAGCTGACTTCTGGAGGCAATCCCCTGTGGGTCCTTAATTCTCATCTTTCCTGACAATTTTAAAAACACTGGAGTAAAAGGCTGCTAGAAGTTTCTCAGAGTATAAACTGCAAAATAGCACAGACAGATTGTCAAGAGACACCTCATTTACCCCATTTACAACCTGTGCATCCATCTCATTTGTTAGCATCATTCATCAGAAGCATTCACAGTGCTGTAGAACAGCCTTACTGTTCTTATAGTGGCACAGGCTGCTTTCCTCCCTTGTTTCTGTGGCAACGTCACCTCTTGTATATATGAAAAAGTCACGTTATCACATTATTTAATCCACTATCTGAATACACTTCACTCACTGGCTGGAAACACACAGGAGTGTCTCAGCATTAGACCAACAGCCAGATCTCCACAGGTCATGATTTCTATGCTATTGAAACTACGCCTTCAAGCACCAGGAGAGCCCGACAGGGGCACCATAGTGAGCACCAGGCATTCTACACCAGGTTCCTTCATTTATACAGATATAAGGCCAGGGAGCTACTTGAACACAGGTCTTTCAGTAATGCACTTAGAGACAAGACATTCTACCTCCACAAGAGTGATCGCCAGCCATATCAGCCATTTCCCAGAAGGCAATAACCTACTCAGACAATCAAGGGCCAAAGGCAAATCTAGTCAGTCCCCAACTGTTTAAAGATGTCCATTCCAAGCATAGAATCATAGAATTGTTTGGATAGAAGAGACCTGAACGTTGTCTAGTTCTAACTCCTCCTGCTGTGGGGAGGGATTCCTTCTACTGGCTCAAACTCCCATCCAATCCGGCCTTGAACACTTCCAGGGAAGGGACATTCACAACTTTTGTGGGCACCATGTTTCAGTGCCTCATCACCCTAACAAGCAAGAACTCCTTCCTCATATCTAACCGAAGATCACCCCTTTTTAGTTTGAAGCCATTCCCCCTTTGCCCCATCACTCCATGCCCTTGTAAAAAGTCTCTCTTCAGCTCTCTTGTAGGTCCCCTTTAGGTACTGGAAGGTGCTGTAAGGTCTTGCTGGAGCCTTCTCTTCTCCAGCCTGCACAACCGCAGCTCTCTTAGTCTGTCTTCACAGAGAGGTGCTCCAGACCTCTGATCATCTTTGTGACCCTCCTCTGGAACTC
>WEIT01031040.1:52458-74825 GCA_013389985.1 Dryoscopus gambensis
AATTCGTATTATGGAGAAATTGACTGAATTTGGCAGGTGGTTTTTTTTTTGTTTGGTTGATTGTTTTTTTTTCAAGTGTGTCAGAAATCGGTGTGGGACTTGGAAAAGTCTGACTTGAGGAAGGGTTCTGCCTGTTCTCATGCAATACCACATGGTGGAGTATTGCTTTTTCTTTTGGGCTTTTTCTCCACATCTGTCATCTAAAGAACTCAAAACTACTGTGAACTGGTATTTGATCAGAAGAAGTATTTCAGCGAACTGAAATAAAACTAGAAGTTCAAGTGTGTCAGAAATCGGTGTGGGACTTGGAAAAGTCTGACTTGAGGAAGGGTTCTGCCTGTTCTCATGCAATACCACATGGTGGAGTATTGCTTTTTCTTTTGGGCTTTTTCTCCACATCTGTCATCTAAAGAACTCAAAACTTCTGTGAACTGGTATTTGATGAGAAGAAGTATTTCAGCGAACTGAAATAAAACTAGAAGAGAAATAGAATTTGTACATGCTCTGTATGTCAGCATCAAAATCTTGGTATCTGCCCTCACTGCTGTCACCATGTTGCTTTAGTTTATATTCTAATTGTCATATATTTTGAAGTGCCATTAATACTGATATTCATCCAGTTTTTCACTGCTCATATTTCATATCCTTTCTGTAGTTTGTTTGTATAGGAAAAGATACTTACGTGGCCATGCTGTGAATAAAAGCTCATGCAAATGCTGTTATGTATAGGTGAATTGGTTTGTTCTTCTTTAGTAAATTTTTAGTTAATGGCTAGTTCACAGATTCCTGTCTACTTAAATGAAATACTGAATTCCTGTAAGTTTCATGGACACTAGTTATTGGGCAGAGGAGAGAAATTATATTATTTCCCCTGTTTGAAGAAAGTGACCCAAGTTCAGCTATGGTGAACACAAACCACTCTGTGGACTCCATGGCAGTGGGGAAAGCTCCAAGCAGAACTATGCACCTTATTATGCATGAGGGAAAGGGAAGGGAGGCATCCTTAGCTCTGGTGCTGAGGAAACAACTTGATTTTGTCTTTACGGCACTTGGGGGTTTTGGGGTTTATAACATGAAATTATTTTGTGTTTATTCACATGCCTGGTTTTTTTCTGGGTTTGCTGTAGACTAGTTTGTTCTCCTTGAGAACAAGGGAAAAAGAGGCTGAAAAGTCCATGTTAGTGATGAGTTCATCAAAGCATTTTATTTTTCACATAAACCCACTGTTAAGTATCAAAACCTCACTATCAGTCATGTTAAATATCAATGGCTGACGTAAGACCAGGAATTAAGATTTTTAAAGAGCAAATTGCAGGTGGGGGAATTTCTCTGCATACCACTGACCTGAGTAGGCTGCTGTGCTATGACAATACCACTAGTGGACACACTTGAAATATATTAATATAAAAAGGGTGACATCAGTTTACACTTTTACCCCTCTGCACTATGTCAGTCACAAAGTAAAACACAGAAACTATCTTGGTGGCTGAGACCGTAACCCCCTTGACTGCACTGAAATACAGTAATGTGCTCAATTACATTTAGCCTTGTTCATAATAAGGTACTCTTAAGTGCTTGTCTGTAGAGCTTCACTGGGAGGGCTAAAAGGTGTTTTAATCCTCCTTAATGTGGTGAGTGATGTTCCCACCCGAACATAAATCCGTATGTTTTACATGTAAGTAATGTAACCATTGGACTCTTGCAGAAAAGGTGGATAACAAATTCTTTACCTCTAATAATGAAGTACGTTTTTAAAGAAAACAGCCCTGCTTATGAAATGGTTGTGGGGATTTGTCTTTGAGTGGGGTGTCAGGCTTGTGTGTGTAGGGACTCAAAGACTTTGCCATGTGTGTGTGAATATTGGTGATGGAATATGATGGAATGTGTGACTGTGTTTGCATTGTGTCTGGAGCTCTGGAGTGGATGTGGATGTCACTCAGGTTGCTTCAGACTTAGTCATGAAAGTATCCACTGACTTATTTTAGGAATTGCATGATTTTTTTAAATTTAACTAGAGAGTAGAATTAAGGAGATTCTCTGAGAAAGAAAAATACTAATTCATTACTTTAGAGGTAGCACTGAATAAATTCACTATCAATTTAGCTAATGGGATATAATAGAAATGTGCCTTAAATTGTGGAAGATGTTCATTCACACTGCATTCTAGAGGGATCAGATATAAAAATTAATGTAGGTGCCTATCAAGAAAAATAGCCTACATGGGAAGAGCATGTGTGCAGCTCTGCTTATTAAAGCTCTAAAAAACAGAAGCTTCTCTTCAGTAGATGCCACCCATGGTTAAAGACTTCTACTCTGTTAGTCTTATTAAGAAGGGCCTTTCACCACTGAGCTATTTAATTTACTCTTAGTATTGAAACACCAACAATGTATTTTGAAAAAAAAATTTTCAAAATGTCTTCTCATGAAAAGTCCTAGTGCTGACAAATTGACAGTGTTTCAGTTTTCAGGTACAAAATTTAATCTAATCACTTTTTCCCCCTTGAGTTGGCAGATTTTCTAATTAGAAAAATTTCTCACACAAATTTTAAGGAGAGTAGTATTCTCACTAGCTCAATATAAAATTAACAGACTTCTTGTGAGATCAGTTCTAAAATATTATGTAAGTGACAAATCATGTAAATTCTTAGTTTAGTGTGTGTCTGTGCAGTTTATGTTGTATGATTCACAGCACTGTGCAGCAAAGCCAAGATGGGGAACAGCAGGACTTCTGCTGAAGGCCTGAGGCTAAGACAGTTAGGAGGGTATGGTTAGGGGGTTACAGGAGAGTAAAACTATGATCTCAGTCTGCTCTTTGTAACATAATGTATCAATATGAGCAGTATCAGAAGAAAAAGAAGTGGAGTTATCTTAGTATTTTATGCTAATTTAGGCTGAATGCGCTGCAGTATTATTTTGGCACTGTGCTAGTGGTGTGTCTGCCGTCTCCAGGGGCCCTTGTCAAAAGCAGAGGAAAGTCTCTTGCTGTGCCAATACTGTAAAATAAATAACATTCTCAGAAGATTAATACAGAGCTGGAGCACAGAGTGTTACTCGTGTCATAAAACAGACAGTAAAAGGGTTGCATTCTAAAAGGCAAGACTGAGGAAATGACTGATCCCAGGGAAGGATAAGTTTGTTGATCTGGAAACATCATTTGAGAAAGAAATGATGAGCAAGTGTCCAAAAGTTGGGAAGTTAGGAAGGGACATGTGTCCAAAATGCAGATCTGTAGCTGAACTTCTTCCAAGTACATTTAACCTTGTTTGGTCTGGAAATCTCATGAATCTGAACTGTGTTTTGAATTTACATTTATCAGTATTGGTGTTGCTTAGTCTGGTTGTGATATTCTATAATTGCTATCTGGAGTTTTTTCCCTATATTGGTACTCTAATTTTTAGCTGAAACTTGTAAGATAATAGTGCATTAATTACTTTAGGAAAAAAAAAAGTAAAAGGCAAGTCCCTAATGAGTGAAAAGTGTGTATTGTGGGGTAACAACTAAATTGCTGTCTAGTTTCCTTGTCACGTTTGCTTCCAATTTCCAAACTGCAGTGAAACGAGACTTATGTCTCTCTTCATCCTTCTCCACCACCCGTTGTAAATCAGAGAGCAATCAGCAGTTCCAAACTGCTTACTGTGTGCCTACAGATATTGTAAGTGTTGCTTAACAAGAAGTCAAACAGCTAATCATAGTCATACACACTGGAAGTAATTTATGGCTGTGCCAGGGACTCTGCCACATCCTCCACCAGCTGCATCCTGCTGTGGAGGATCAGGGGCCTGTCAGGGTGAGCTGCTGCCCCCACCCAGCCTGAGCCCCCAGCTTTCCTCTGCAAGGGCTGGAGGTGTACACATGTGCACCATCTCAATTCAAAGTTGCACTGGAACTGTAGGAAGCTGCTACCCAGCAACTGAGTATATTCCTGTTTAATTAAAATTCTGGGATAATTTTAAAGAGAAACAACTGTCATGAATGGAGAAGAACTGGCCCTTTGACGTTCTTCATATCAGCCAAAACATGTAAATCTCAGTAACACAAAGGAAATTCCATCATCTCCCAAACAATAATAGGTACTCTTGAGACAGGAATGGACTGTTGCTTAAGGCAAAGGTGATTGTTTAGAATTTTGAGAATTTTAAGGACAGTTCTTACCTAGACCAAGCCAAAGGCAGGTTTTCAGGGCAAGCCAGAGGGAGGCATATACACAAGCATCCTGGGAGCAAGGAGACAACACCTTGGCCCCTGCGCCACCTTTGTGAGCTTCATGCAGGTTTGGGTCAGCGAGTGACTTTCCTTAAGAAGGATTTGACAATGGTTTATTTTTTTTCTATTATTCAGTTTTAAATTTGCCACTTAGAGCACTGTATATTTTAATTCATCATTGTATTGCTATAATGGCCTTCTCCTAGAACTGTTTCTCAGCTTTCTCTTTATTGGTTTGTCTGTGCTTCAGGAATTAACAGCATCCCCAAATCTCATTTTGGGTTCCATTCACTATGTGCTCTTTCTGTCACTGTTTTTCTCGACATGACCCCAACAAATAAATCCTATTCCTTCCAATCTTCAACAAATGATGAATTTCCTTTACTTTTTGAATCATAAATGCCTGGTTTCTGCAGCTGAAGCAGAAGTTAAATGGGAATCCCCATCTGTACTTAATGTGCACTTGGCACAATGCCTATGTTATTTCTTTAAAATAATTTCTCCCTTCTAAAAGCCAAGGTTGAAAGTCTAGCCTTCATCAAGTCAATAGGATTTTTGCCACAGAGTAGTAAGGCTACTGAAATCAACCCCAGGATCCCAGAAGGTACCTTTTTATTATTTATCTAGGTGCATCAGATTGCCTCTTGTCTTTGATTAGTTCATTACTGTCTCCTTAACAGTCCTTTCAATTGTAGAAAATAGGCATAAGGTGTTCAGTCAGTTACCAGAGGTGGAAATAAAGCTCATGGAATCCATCATATTTTAATTTCTTCTTTTTAGGCTTAAAGGGTTTTTCATCAGTGTGCATAACTGTGAAAAGATCTCTTAAATATTCAAATTTTTTCCCTAGTGTCAAGTTTTTCATACGAGAAGCCATCTCAATTTTCTCTATTTATAATTTAAATCTACTAATCTCTTGCTTTTCCTGTTTCTTTTCATAACTAATAACAGTTTTTACATTTAAATATTTTTTTAAAATTCTCCAATCCATTTAACTGGTCATGTATCAGTAACAGTGGTGCTGTCTAAGATCACAAGAACATAAATAGCAAGTCCTGAGGTCGAAACCAAGATTTTGTACCTGAGGATCCAGCAAATAGGGAAAATGGCCATGATCTTCATTATAAAATACCAGCAAAGTCAACTGCTCTGTTACAGAGAAGATATGTTTTATTGTGGGCAGATGGAGACATTAGAAAGTTACTCTGTTATGGTTTTCTATTTGAAGATGTTGGCTGGGTAGCAGAAAGAAATCAAGCCTCTTCTTTCTCCTGAGTACTAGAAAATATCTCTATTCCCCTTTATGAATTTTTAATCAACAGTATCACTCAGTTAGTAAGCTCAGCACAAAAATCTCTACCATGGCTATTCTGGTATAACATGACATCCTTTATTCCTACATAGTAACAGATGGCATATTATTTTATTTTCTAAAGTTCTTAATCTTGAAGCAAGCTGGGCTTTGCAAAGGGAACTCACTTCCCACAAAACAATTTACACTTCAGGTACATATTAGAAAAGAGGTGCAAATTCTTTCTACCTGTGCCACCAAGTGCTACTGTTAGATATTTCTGATGCTCGGCTTTCTCTCAGAATAACTTTCTAAATATATGCATGTACTGAGTGCAGAGGAAGCTATGTTTTGATTTTTGTCTGATTTCTTAACATCATGTCTCATACAGCTTTCCCACTCCGAGGGATCTGTCCTGAACCAGAACATCATTCCTCCTTCCCCTGCCCTGGTGTGTTCTGGTCTTAGTTTTTGTTTCATATTTCATTGGGTGTTATTCTGACCCTCCAGGACCAAGCCAGTTATTTGTGCCTCATGCAATAAAAGCCGCTGAGCTCTGCATCTTTGTTTAACACTGGCTGCTATGAAGGAAGGATTAAACAATGGAAAGTATCCGTATTTGATGTCAGTGCAGTTCAAACAGAGTGGGTGTCAGTGACGGTGACTGAACCTACAGCCCATAGCCGGCTCCTGTGCAGCTCATGTCCTGTCTCTAAGGCAGCCTGAGCATCAGGACAGCTGGGACGCTTGCCAGTCCTGCAGTGAGGATGGCCAGCACATCAAAGGGAAGGCATTGATTCTGACTCTTTTTAAAAAGTGAGGCAAACACTCAAGAGCTCAGTTGCATGAATTACCTCAGAGGAATATGGGACAAGTAAAGAAAAACAGAGTACAAAGAGATGAACCAAGGAAAAAAAAATCACAGTAAACTCTTTCACCTTTAATAGTTTTGCCTTATAGCTTGATAAGTTATATCTTTCCTGTATCAGCTTTCTCTTTTCGTTGCACTTCCCCCTAAATATTTTGAGGTTTGTTCCTCAATTTCTATCACATTTTTCTCTTTTATTTATTTTCTTCTTTTTTAAATTCTCATTTTCTGTCTTTCTTCAGATCTAGAAAAGGTAAGTTATGATTACCTACATAGCTGCGAGGTGTGATAGGGACTTTAATTAGGAATGAGTTAATAGAAGAAGCTTAACAACACTTCTGGGATGCAAACTGCTGTAGCAAAGAGGGGATCATATGTGGTCTCTCTCTTATATCAGCCTGTTTTGCCCATGCATATCATTCAGGAAAGCACTACAATATCAAAAGTTCTATTTAATGTGGTATTTTTTGTCTCCTTCACACAAAAGGGCTTCTGGGAGCAAAATATAGGAGAGGAAGAAGCAGGAGGAAAAGGATTTCATTGCAGACATCCTCACATGTAACATTTCCATTCCAGATTCCTAAAGAACATGTAAATAACAATATCTGCAAGGTTTCCTTATCAGAAAAATCATCCTAAACCTAATGTAGCAACACTGTGATCTTTGATCAGCTCTTGAATTTACTCCACAGCAGATATTTGGTACCCATGTGCTAGTAAAATTCTAGTGTATAACTGTTCTCCAGGCTGCCTCTTTTCCCTGCACAGCCTTTGTAACTGAATTTGACCCAGAAAACCAGCATTGTCCTGTTACCAAGTTCTCCAAAATGTAAAGCAAAAAGAGGAACTCTCAGTTGATTATAACTGAAATATTTTTAGCTAAATGTCAGCATGGTCTCACATAAACCCAACAGTTTGATGTGGTTTTCCGTACTTGCAGGCCTCAGCCATTTGGTGTGGTAATAAACTGCCCCAAATCTTGTGTCATTAATTGTTTGGCTTCAGCAATGATGAAACATGGAAAACAAAATAAAGGAACATAAACCTTGTCTAAAATTTATTTGGAGTCCATGTGTAAAGCATACCTGGCTTTTCATACCTATCATAGCACCTGACAGAAGTGACACATTCAGCCTAAGCCATGTCTAGTTTATCTTGTCAGTGTCTGAAACAGACAGGGGAAGCCTTTCAATATTGTACTTCATAAAATTGCAACCAGACTGATAAATCTGTTTATTTTTCCTTTAAATGTGCCCTGGTTTTCATAACAGAGACAGCTTGCATGGATGCTGATGAATGGTTAGTCTCCCATCACAGACCTTTACAGACACTTTGCCAAGAAACTTGTTTTGTAAATTCCTCGGCTTCTTCTTTTATTTTTTTCTCAGCACCTGAAAACTTGCAACTGGCCTGGCTTGAAAGCTGCCTTGGAAATTTTACTAAGGCTCTTACTTTTGTAGCTAAAAATGACCTTGAAGAATGATTAATACTGTGTAGGGGTTGATGACATAAATCTGTTAAAATGTGCCTGATGTACAGTTTCACATGCAAGAATGTTATAGCCATATTCCTGTACTAACACAGTGACATTGAACAGAGTGTAGCAGATATTAAATCTAAGAAAAAAAAAAAACAAAAATAGAACCCCCAAAAGGATTTGAATTATTTTTACCAGGAAAATGCTTCTGGTAAGAGAATATAAATTGAATGAAAAATAAAAACAGCGGTCTTAAGGTATACTGGCATTTTATTTTCTAACTCACATAATTCTAGTGGTTGTTACTGAGAATGTAGGTACTTGCCCCAGGAATGAAACAGTCCACTCTTTCTGTACTGTACTGGTTATAATGGAAAACAATAAAATGCTACAGTTAAAATTAATAAAAGCCCAATTGAAGAATTAAGTCCATCCTTTGTCTTAAATGTATCTGTGGAAATCTGTCCATTGCTAGCCATTTGGAATGCAAATATTTAGAACACATAGATTAATGCCTTCCTAAGCTAGAGAAGAAAAAATAGGAGATAGGTGAAGTAAGGTTTATATACTTTACTGAACTGGTAAGAAATGAACAAAAGTTATATCCTTAACCAGAGAAAATTCATATCCTACTAATTTGCTTTTGTGAAAATAACTGAATATTTAGATTTGCAGAGGAGCAACCAGGGACAGTGTCTAGCTAAGAGGTCTCAAGAATGTAGCCCACCCTGTGTTTATTCATGGGGAATTGAATTGATGATCTTTTTGCTGTATATTGGCAATGAGTCTCTATCAAACATTCTTTTAGCTCAGTGTGTTTTCCTTCTCCTTCAGCAAAATTTTGGATAGTCTGATGAGTGGTAGAGGAGTACACTAGATGTACTTAAAATACTGTGCTCTGTGCCAGGTCATCTTTTATGTTGCACAGATGAGCCAGCATGCTTCCATTAACAGCTTCATCCCTGCCACCAGCTCTCATGTCCGCCAAAGTTACAGGCCTTTGTGGTGCACAATGCTGAGAAGCCTCCAACTGCAATTTTAATGATAAAATACAATACAATACAATACAATACAATACAATACACATTCTCAGCACAAATACAGTATTTTAGTTTCTACATCTGACAGTTTGGAACCTCTCACATCACTAAATGAGTTTAAAACATTCATCAGTACACATGCTCTGAGAGAAGCAAAGCAAGTACTAAGTAGGATTTGCAACTTGGTAAACTTTCTATTTAAGGTGAAATGATTTAAACAGACAAGAAAAGGCTGTGAAAACAACTCAGAAAAAAGACTTATTTCTATTTAAGTCTTGGCAAATATTAAGAGAACAAGAAATGGTACTAAAACGGGAGTCATGCTCTTCTGTAAAAATAATTAAAATTGACAAGACTGATTTGTGTGAAACTTCATAAAACCATTCTGCATCCCAGCCTTTCCCCAATTAGAACCTTGTATGCCAAGTTTCAGCTTGAACCATTTTAAAGGAAATCTTTCCTTCAAGTGTGAGAATTGTATAATGAAGTACTCATATCTTAATCCTAAGTACAGTTTCATATGTGTCATTTTTTAATAGAACAAAGTATAATACAAAAAAAACAGTGCAGAAAGAATGTACACATTCTATTAAACTTGCAGTGTGTGCAGAAACTTAAAGAACCTTTCTATGGTGAAGCTTTAAATCATGCTACTGTATCTATATCCCAGGAGATAGATTCCTACAATACAAAACTAACATTAACATTTTTGCTAATGGTTACTAGCCTGGCAAAGAGCTTTGTATGGTTTTATGGAAGGAGAAAGTAAAAAGCCATTTGTTGTATGGTTCTGTGAAAAATAATAGTTCGTAAATTAAACGGAAACTTAGCAATACCTCCTTAAAGTTGTATCTGCATGGCTCATGAAAATTCACACACATTTTGGCCCTGTTTAAGATTTTCCAAGTGATTCAGGCTAGGTGGAGATGCTCCAATAATTTTGGGTTTAGTTCATTTTTTTGAGACCTTGTTGGCTTTCCAAGATCTGAATGTCTCCTCTCAGTTACACCTTACTGAACTTCATGTTTTATCTCTGCAGGACAGATAAATAACATGACTTGTCTAAGAAAAAAGAAAAAATAAAAAAAGAAAAGAAGTTCCCCCAAACAAAACCACAGTATATTTGGATTCTAACACAGCAGGATTTCCAAAGTGGAAACTCTTAATGAGCCCATGTATTTATCACAGAAGTTAATGTTACTGAAGTTTGAAAGCAAATTGTCATATTAATCTTAACACAGAGCTCTGTTCCTAGTATTTTTTATTTTTTGCTATCTATTTGATCTCTATGCTTATATTAGAAAATAACATTAATATGATTAGCAATATTTTTACTTAGCCTAGAATTATTAAGGAGTTTGTTACAAGGAGCAGTGGATTTGCATCTTTTTCTAAACTCTGGAACATTACAAACACATTTGGAGCAAAGAGCTAAAAGTCTGCTGTAAAAATGTCTGGTTTGATTTTCAAAGTTCAAATATGAAAAGAGCAGGCAAACAGGATGAACAGTGAAAAATATTCAGTTTTAGCTGACTAAATTGTTTCTTTGCTATTAGTATTAAAGAGTTACGAAAAGTTCAGACAAACTAATCTTCTCTTCAACAATATAATTGTCTTTTATACTGTCAGTTGCACAGTATGTGGAATAGCCCTGGGTTTTTTGACATGACCTCTGCTTTTGACATCTCTGAATCCTTACTTGCCTCTATTACTCAGGTTTTAACCAACATAAAATAAGTAATTATATGATGATAGAGTTCATTCATACCAGAATTCAAAGACCAGATAGAAAACTCTCTTTATTTTTCCTGAAGTGTGTCTGAAGACAGTTCACTGCTCTGATATCTTCACTCATTTAAAGCATCAGATTACATAATAGCTTGAATTCCACCTTGGAGTAATGTTGAATAGAGGATTTAAGTGGGGTTATATTCAGTTTTATCTGATGCTTCTGTCTAACCTTGGTGTAACCCCCTTCTTCCCTAATCATTGCAAAAAGAGATAATTTATTGTAATGATAAGGAGGGGGAGAGAGAAATAAAAATAAAGAGCAACATCTGTTCCTAACTTCATTGTCTCCAAAGTTCTTTATTACTCCATTTCCCTATGTGTTTCTATTTCATCCTAAAAGAAATACAAGACCGCTATTCACCTCTTTCTGTATAATCTTATATTTTTGGAACCAAAAAAGAGAAATATATGTTGGCACAGCTTTTTGAAGGGAGAAAGAAAGCAACAAGGCTGTGGGGTGCTATGTAAGATAGACTGAAATACCACTTGTCATTTTTTGACTATATCACTGCAACCATCACAAAGGTAATACTACTACTTCCCATGTTTATCTAACATTTACCTAGAACACTGTAAAATCTCAGTTTTGTGTCATTTCTTTCAATATCATATCTCTTTAAGCTCCCTGGGAAATAAATATTCAATATCTCTTGCCGAATTCTATGCTCTCAGTTACTTTGTGAGGTCACTAGGATTATTCAGATCCAAATAGGGTACTTGAGTCAAAAAGTAATATAGTGTATCTTTAAAACAATACTTTTTTCATCACTTAGTGATGAAATGTACAAACTGAATATCCTGTGCCTCCATGTTCTTTGGCATTACCTTTTGGGATAACTCGTTTGTATGCAAAACCTGTACTTTGTAGATACACTGGGTCTCCCACCTACCAGTACACTGTGTCATACTCGTGATCTAGACTGTGACCCCATCAAAAAATGTCTTGTTGTCCCCTATAAATCAGTAAGGGAAAATAATAGTGGTGGGAGTCAGATAAGCCCCATCCTTTAGCCGAGCGGTCTCTGCCCTCGGCAGAGGGCAGCACCAGCATCAGTATAATAGAGATTAACCATAAAGGACTTCACAGATCTGCCAAATGTGCTAACCAGCCCTTGAGAAATCAGACACAATGCCCAGTCCTGCCTAGATAAGGACTTCTGAATGCATTCACACAGGCCACACCTTGTCGCAATGACAGAATAAGATCACAGGCTCCACCTGAGAGCGACTTTTAAGTGCTGGGCTTGTAGGCACTCAGAGTGTTGGAGTTAGTAAAAGAGGGTTGCAAGATTTTAAAAATATATTTATGTTAAATAATGTCCTAGTCAAAGTGTTTGTAGTACTGTGGTTGAACAATACTGCACAATTTCCAGTCAGCATTATCACACTGCAACATTAATTTCTACCAACACTCTCAGGAGCAGTGGGAGTCTTTCCGTATTGTCCTTCTCATGGCTTTACCAAGAAATTGGTAAATTTCTTGTCAAAGTTCATTTTGCTTCAGAGTTTCTAGCTTTATTTTTTTTTTTTAAAACTGATTAAACTCCACTGCAACCCCATAAGTGTTTCAACACCACAGCCGTGAAATTAGAGAAGGATTTCCAGATGCAGGTATAAATGGCTAGGAAACAAAAATGGACTAAGTCAATTATACTTTCCCATCAGGGCATCTTGGAGGCCTGCTACTGTTATCCACACCAGTAATATTCAGCAAACTACCTGCTTAACTGGCTATAATTTTAAAATCTCCTTCCCTGTGAGACTAGCTGTAAAGTCAACATGTGCCAAAGCACCAGGATTGAGTTCCAAAAGTAAATGAGAACTTCAGTGGAAATGCTACCTGTATGCTTGATTTTGAATATGAAGATCAAATATCTCTGCTCCATCATTATCACAATGCCTTGGTAGCAATTGACTTTGCAGTGCATGCACAGTCTGGAAGCACAGCCTTGGCTGCACAGCCAAGCAGCTGGAGACCAGGACTCCACAGCTTGTACCTGGGTGGCTCTGGATGCCCCCCGATGCCAGGCACTTGTAGCTACAGAAAATAGCCTTCTCACTGCTCTCCTTTTTCCCTTCATATTTTTTAAAGAACTAACACTGCTTTAAGAAGGAAAAGTTGCCATTTTTCTGGACAATACTGGATTCCTGATTGTTTAAACACATGCAGTCCTGCAGGTCTATGACCAATATAACTGACAGGCAAACTTATATATATGTAACAAACTCACCAGGTTTTAAGTTAAAGTAAAGTGAGAAAAACTAATTGGCTGAAGGGTAAGCATAATAAATTCTGAGGAAAAAGTGTAGTTGATCCCATCATAAAACAACCAGAATGAGAATGTACTACATAATAAACTAAGTGTTACTGTTTTCTACAATCACCCAGGTCCTGCATTTTGATTGATTGCAGATTCTGAATTACTAAGAAAATGGCAGCTAATTACCCCTAACACCTTTGCAGGAACAGCTTGGAGGGGACTATGAAATTAGCACTCTGAAGTCTGAGTTAAATATATCATTTTAGCTTAATGGAATTTAATAATATTGTAATTCAAATGTACGTTGCACAAAATTAATAGCTTTTAATACTGAAATACCTTTATTTGATCTGCCCCATATTTTATGCACACTGACATTTATTGATTTCTTCTGAAATAACCATCATTTCCAGAAACTGGAGGAGAAACTTGGGAGTGTGTATTTCAGGTGAGGTATTATTCCAGAATCAACAGTCAGGACAGAGGTTTGATGTGCTTGTCCCGATAGTCTGGCTCCTTTTTCCACCATGCCTTTAACCCTCTCAAGTTGGTTGTATGCAGTTATGAGCCCAAAGGACTGAGCTGTGGTTTTCCATTAGGGCCCTTGGAGGAGGGCAGGTGGTGGAGTCTGGCAGGAGCCTCAAGCCTCAGGTCACTGGGCCAGAGCTCTGCCACAGCCTCTCCAGCTCCCAGAGGCTTTACTGGAAGAGCAGCCAGTGCAGCCCTATCATCTCACAGTTCTGCCAGTGGCTGAGAGCTGCTTTATAATGCAACATGGTGAGCTAGTTAGACTGTGAGTTGAAATCCTCTGGAGATTAAGAGAAGGAGGCAGTGGTAAATCCCACTCATTCCACAGCTGTATCTGTGATGCGCTTGCAGTTACAGCTGGTGATGGAAAGTTTTATGGAGATTTTTGGCAGTGGAGGGTATGCTGAAATGTCATCTTTTTGACAATCCCCCTGGGTGACACTGGGCCATGCTCACTGCAGCTGTAACATCCCATTCTTCGTTCTTCTTAGTCCAATTAAAACCTGCAAGTTATCCATTAAATTTTAATTTGTTTGGACACAGAGGATTAAAAAAATACATCTAATGACTATTTACAATTTGATAGACTCCATGAAAATTAGAAATTAATAACTAGAGTAACAGAACAAATATGCCCAAAAATTATCAAATATGTAAGTTTAAATAACAAAAAACCCTCAAGGCAGTCAAGTTGAACTTGACTAGTTCAATCACTGAACCAGATGACAAGGACAAAAAATAAAAGATGTGTTACTGTATATCATCCAATCTAAATCAGAATCACACATGGTGCCAGATGCTTTTCAAATTCAGAGCATAAAGCTTAGACTCGACAATCTTTGAGGCTTTTTCAGCCTTCATAATAATGTGATTCTATGACTCCTGCTTATATTATGGCAGCAGAAGCTTCTCAGAGTCATTGCAAACCCAGATTTTATTTATGAGTCCTATATTGTCCATAGAGTTCTAAATGCAAGAATAATTTTTGAACCTTTGAAGTTAAATCTATTCCATGTCTGAAATATCTGACCTTAAAAAATATTGGATGCAGCCTCGATTTAGGTCACAAATAATATCTGTAATATGTGATAGATTCAAGGAAAAAATATTAATTAATATAGAAATAAATAAAGTAACATATTCACCCTGCAAAATCTCTATACAGCTCCCAGTAGGGATGATGGGACAGTATGTGCAAGCATGCAAGCATAAATATAGTGGATATTGCCAGATAGATACCATAAAACCTGAAGTAGTAAAAAAATCACTGAAGGCTATAGGAGTATTTGGGGAAATTTTATAAATGCAAACAAGCACACAGAAAAGTCACAAAATTTAAGATTACTTGCCTGAAGTGAAAGCGTCTCAGAAAGGTATTTTAAAAAGTATTTACACAGCAAGGATATCAGATGCAGAGGCTTTATCATATAGATGTTTAGATTTGGAAAATATTGTGGAAAAAAAACATGGGGATGATCAAATGTTGAATATAAATATATTCAATTTCATTGCCAGACTTACTTCTTCTTATGCAGCATTTTGTTAGTGGAAGAAAATTTAGCATCTGTCTTCTAAACTCCCAGGATCACATCAAATCCCTTGACTTCATAATCTCCTTAAGTTTTGTTAGCTCTAACAGTCTTGTCTATAAATAAGTGAAAACTATCCAAGCAAAAAAACCACTCCTTGAATAGGAGACTTGAGTAAATCTTATCAATACTTTCACCTTGCACTGACCCCTAATTATACTATTGGGTTTTCTTCATATTTAACAGAATTGTATACACAGTGTTCTGTAAAACACACAACAAATGTAAGAAAGGTAAACACTATTTAAATAGTGCTATAAAATCTTAAGGGCCTACTAGCTGGGAAGTTGAAATATCTACTGTGGATGACAATCATTTGTCACTAGCATTTTTAATATTGGTTTAGAAATTGCGTTGTGACAAAATTTGCACAGCTGGGAGCTGATGTTTCCCAGACACTTACTCAGCACAACAAAAAGTATTGTTTTGAGTACAGTCTGCATTACGATCCGGACCTGCCTGAAACTCTACATTAGAGATTCACATGCTGCTCTGTCTCTGATTCCCCAAGGGAGCCACCCCAGCCCAGGGCAGAGGAACTGTCCCAGCTGGGTCAGTGATGGACATCTGTCCTGGGGACTGATCCTGCCCTGGGCTTGTCTGCTCTCCCTTCTCCTGGTTTTCCATTACCATCTACCAGTTCAAGCCAATAAAATTTTGTTCCACTGTTTATCCATCACTTTGTTTTGCTGGGCTGCTCTCTCCACAGAAACTGTTCTTGAAGATTTTGTCCAAGTTTTTACTTTCCTCTCAAACAATGTGTCTATATTGCTCCCTGTAAGAATGGGAAGTGTGCCCAGATGGAATGGAAACCTTAAAAGGAAAACACCGAAGAAATACATGGTTTTCTACAGCTTCTATTAAATCTTTGCTGTAAGCTTTGTTCTTTGAAAGTACTTGTCCCGAATTGTTTTTTGTTTTTTAAATTTAAGCATATCATATTCAAGCTAAAGACTACCTTGCATGTCAGGTGAGGATACAAATGAAAGTCTTGGAGCAAGAAATGAAGTATTCTTTAGCAAGTTATGAAAACAAAATCAGTGAGCAGTTGGTAAAGCAATCAGGGTCCCAAACCAAAACATGCAGCAAACACAGCAACCTTAGCCTTTCTCTTTTGATTTACAGCAGTGTTGGAAAGTAACTTAACTAGGTGCCATGGGGCTCCAAGAGCAGTTGAGTAAATGTATTGTTTAAATTGTCATGGATGTTAATTAGATTAGCAAAATGATGTTGGGACCTGCAGAGAGAAGTGGGTGTGCTCTTTGAAACTCATTCCTCTGGCTTGAAAATTCACCAGAGGTGAAATCCTACACTGGAGAAATTGTTGAGGTCCTCCTGAGTTCCAGAATCCTCATCAGAGCAGCTTATGAAATAGCACAGGAGTTATGTTATCTGGCTTTGGAGGTAACAGGCACCAGCATTCATGGACTGCTCAATCCATGAACAGGCATGACAAGCAGGGAATGAATGTAATTCATACAGGTATATTGCAATATCAGGTCTCTTATTAGGTGCTAATAATTTTTTATTGATGGAGTAGTGTCAAATCAGAAATGTTCATTAAAAAATGGAATTGCTATTACACTTTTAACCTACCTACTGTTCATTACAAAAGTATCTGAGCATCTTTCCTGTAAATCACTATAATTAGTAACATTTGTAGACAAGGAGTCCTTGTCACTATGCCGTAGTCTAGGATGAAAAGCAAGAAAATAAGCACAAAAATTCCTGATAGAAGTTGGAGTTTTGTAATCCTGTGGAGCTGCAGCTCTCTTGTACTTTTGGGAAATACTGCAACTGTCTGCTTTAATAATATAATAGCAAGGTATTAGGCTTTTTCCTCGAAATCACTTATACTTTTTTTCTCAAATTCATAGCAATTAGGATCCTCAACTCTCAAATAAATCTATAATCTTTGTCATTCAGTATCCAAAATTAGTTTGAAATGCTTATACATACATTTTTTTGCAGAACTAGGGCTACAGAAAGGACAGAGGTTTGCTGAATCTGCACTTCTAATTGCCACATGGGTTTCTCTAGAGGCCTGGCAGGCCTGATCTTGTTTAATCTTTCAGAGGCCAAAATAAGGCTCTTACATGTCACTACTGCAATTATAAAGCAGGCTGTCAAATAAAGTTGAATCTTTACACCAATCCAGCAGCTGGAACTTCAAACTTGCTATTTTTTTGTGGATAAAAATGAAATGAAATGAAATTCTAAATTACAAAGGACCTTACTGAAACCTCCCAACTAGTGCTGAATTCACAGCAGACACAAGCAATGCAAATTCCCTGATATCAGTGAACCAGTGTCTTTTCACTGCAGCCAAGCACTGGTAGAAAATTCATTGATACTAAAACACCCAAAATTTGCAGAAAGGGAGATGATATGATAAATTGTCCCAGCTCCTGGAGAGAGATTCTGGTTCCAGAAAATTGTCTATTGCTTGTCAAGGTAAGAACCTCGATAATAAGCTATTCTGGCACTGGCATTTCTTACTTGGGTATTCCAGGTGAGTTCTCTGACTCTCACATTCATGGCTATTTTGGAGGGAAAAGGTATTTTGGATTGTTTTTTTACCTGGGGAGGGAACCAAAAAACCCCCACAACTGTTAAAAACTTTTGTTCTTCAAATACAGTAGGACAAGAAAGATTCTCGCTGCATTTTTGTGTTCTCATGTGCTCATAATGCACTATGGAGCCCCTGTGTTCTCACAGTTTGGAGAGTTACAAAAGTTTGGAATTTTATCCCTGTGACTTCCATCAAAAGGATGAAAATTATACAGTACATCTCATTCCCACTTCTCATCCACAGGCTCTTTCATGCTCATCTCTGACTCTCATTACTATCCTGAATGTCCTGAGACATCTATATCCATAGATAATTGATAATTTTTAACTTGCACGTGGTTTAGGAAACTGCTGAAATAAAAAAAATCAATGTCCCTAGGCTGTGTTCTGAGAAGATTAGCAAATACAAAATACTTGAATGAGAAACAGTAACATCAGTACCATCAGGATTAGTCCTTCCCAACAGCAAGAAAATAATGTTACTGCACCTGTGCCAGGTTTAATTGCTATGAAGACTGGGGATGGCTTAGCTTTGTCATTTTCTCATCAAACCACAACAGAGCAGGCTATATCCGTGCTGTCTCAGTCTGCTTCTGTATCAGTGGAAAAATATCACTGCAATGAAAATTGAACATATTTCAGGGAACTCATTTCGATGCACTGAAAACACAAAGGTTATTTACAGTTAGTGCTGCCAAAAGGTGTGGTGGCCTATTAAAATTAAACTACTATTTCTGCACAGCCTTCAGTGTAGTGGACATTATGCCAAATGTACATATGTAGAGGAAGCGCATTTTTTGCAACTGCATTGATAAGCTTTTGGATAAATTCGGCACTTCCTGCCCCAAAATCCCATTGAAGTTCTTGCAGTTTTGGGCTATATCAGAGAAAAAGATTCATAGAGATTATTCAGACAAAATTTAAAATTTAGGAGATGTTCCATTTAGAAAAATGACCTAGAACATGAAGAATCAATAGGCAGCCAGCCAAAAACTGAGGAACTGCAAATGCCAAAGTGACTTGGCCAGAGAAAAGGAATGAGGCTGGTGAAGGGTTTGGAACACAAGTCTTGTGAGGAGCAGCTGAGGGAGCTGGGGTTGTTCAGCCTGGAGAAGAGATGGCTCAGGGGAGACCTTTTTATTCTGTACAACTCCCTGAAATGAGGTTGGAGCCAGGTGGGGGTTGGCCTCTTCTCCCAGGCAACCAGTGAAAGGACTAGAGAACATAGTCTTAAGATGCACCAGAGGAGGGTTTGGTTGGACATTAGGAAGAATTTCTTCATAGAAAGGGTGATTGGACACTGGAAAGGGCTACCCAGGGAGGTGGTGGAGTCATCATACCTGGAGGTGTTTAAGCAGAGACTGGATGCGGCACTCAGTGCTACAGTCTAGTTGACAATGCAGTGTTAGGTCATGGGATGGACTTGATGACCTCAGAGGTCTTTTCCAACCTAGCTGATTCTGTGATTCTGTGACTTACATATGTTTTAATACTATTTGCTTTGAAACAATTGGTGGCTTCTTCCCCTCCTTCCCAACAGGTCGATGTTTACATACCAAAATAACTGCCTCACGCACATGAGTTATGACGTAGATCATCATCTCTCTAAGACCTGCTACACTGGTACAGTTAGAAATTGCTACTATTTTTTTACTGTTGCCACCTTTAAGGTAATTTAAAACCAGTTCTCTGCTTGAAGAATTAATAAAGTTTGAAAAAGCCTTATATCATATTGTACCATTACAGACATCAGAAGAAAAATCATGGTTTACAGATGACCTAAGGCATATCTAGGACCTAGCAGGTTCTTAATGTGGAGAGAAATTACCTCTTGAGGTCTATGGAGTATGACCCTAGCAGGAAGACAAGGGTTGACAACCTGCTGCGTGCAGATGAAGCAGAAGTGGATTGAGATGTGGTGGATGCTTCCTGCCCCAGGGCCTTGGCTGGGGGGCATTAGGTGGGTGCAATGGCACTGATCAGCTGAGGGCTTTTCCTTTTGTTTGCCTGGGTTCAGATTTTTAAACAACCCACGGTTAGGATTTTCTCCTCACTTTCTGTGTCTGCCCAGTGGAAGTAAAAGTGATTTAGTGAGAGGGAAAAAGCACTCATTTCCTACCACAGGACTTAAACCTCCTGCACATTATGCTGTGCATACGGGACAGGCACAAGACCCTAATCCTGAAAGAGTGCCAAGTGTTAGGCATGTGGAAGACTGCTTGCCACAGAGAAAGTTGAAGCCCCAGCCAAGTGGGCGAAGAAGGTAAGAAGGGTGGGTAGGGAGTTAAACCTCTTTCGCAGAGTTGTTTAACATTTCAAAATACACTACTGGATTTGCAATCAGTTTGGCAGTGGAGTCTTATAACCAAACAGACATCTCTTTTAAGAAACCTTTTTATGTCTGAACAGAAAGAGGTTTGTCCTCAAGCAGGAAGCCTAATGCAGAGCTTACACAGCAATATATTTTCAGTCATGTGGCCAAGACAATAGACATGCATCTTTTGATCTGCGTGGCAACAGTGCATGAGTCGTAGCTTATGCCAGGATAGAATGAGATGCAAATCTGCCAGGAGTGAGTCAGTACTCTGGGGTGTTTCTGCACATCCTAAATTTCACCAGGCTGAGACTAGGAGACCTGAAGTAAATGTCTAAAGAACCCATAAAACTATTCCAGCAAGAATGATGGTTTAAACCCTTATGTCAAAACACAGGAACAAGCAGTCTATTTTGTATAAAATATTTTTTGGTCTTCTAACGATAAATTAAAATTCTTTAAAATGTGTACTTCTGTAGGCACGCGTTTACCAGAAGCCTTTTCCTCTCTATGTGATTCAAAGAGGGGCAGTAATACCTCTCCCGAGACTACAGAAAGCACGGGTAGAATTTTAAAATGCCATTAAAAATTATCTCTTATTAATTGCTGTCACATTCAAATTTGAGCAACATCCTCTGGCCATTTAATACCAGTGCTGCCATTATACCGTGTTGTCTTATGACATTATCCAGCTAACCACACTGGTACATTATTTCCTAGACCGCCTCTGTTTACAAATCAAAGTGCCTCGCTTAAGCGCAGCCTGCTGAAATGCTGTGCTGTTATTAGGAAATGTGAGTGGGCTGAAGTGGGGATCCCTGTAGAGTTAACTTGGCAGCCTTCAAGATCCTGGCTCAACCTGATATTAAAAGTGAGTCATCAGTTTACCCACACAGCAGGCCCTCACTTTGTACTTTTCACTGTGAGGATCTCAGCAGAGGGCCAGGAGATTCAGCGTTTGCTTCTCTAATTAATATCCAGCTGAAAGGAACTCCTTGTTCAGGAAGATTTGGTGGGGTTTTTGTAGTTAGTTGATTAGTTTAGGGTTTGGTTGGTTTTTTCTTTTACTTTGGTTTTCCTTTTTTGTTCTTCAGTTTTAAATGCTGATAGAGAACAAAAGCACAAGCCAGGCCTTACCACCTGGAAGGGTAATGTGTGGTACGTGTTAGGTACCCAATACAGGCTGCTTCATTTCCACTCCAGGTCTAGGGCTCTGCAACTGCCTCAGCTCCCTAAAAGTTATTTTTGGATCTACTTGCAGCTTGGGTCTTTAATTCATGTCAATTTGAGACTAGGCTTTTTTCTCAAGAAGACCCATAAACAGCCCCTGAGGGCCTCTGGCAGAAGGTGTTGCCAGCACTCGCATCTCTTTGAGAAGCTGAGGAACCACAGTACAATAAATGCTGCAGGATAAACATGCCTTCCAGGTTAATCGATCAAGGCCAGGTTTTCCTTCTGGCATACATGTTAAATATCCAACTAATTGGTCTTTCATGGAGCATTTTCTTGTTCTAGCAGCTTTGCAGCAGCACAGAGGGTGGCATGTAAACATAGAGTCTGATGGACAGACTGTTTCCTGTACTCTGAAGCTGTCTTGATTCTGCTTTTCTCTTGCTTTCATCCTAGCCCATCAATCACATTTATATGCCTCTCTGTAACTGAGATAACTTTTCTGTCCTTTTTACAGCCTAAAAAAGAATTTCGTTTTTATGTATACATGCATACTTCCCTGATTTAGAGGTACACTTTATTGAAAAGTATCTCCTTCACATTGAAGTTTTTGTTCTTTTTTTGCCCTCAACATGAGGTAGCAGATATATGAGCTAAATGTGGATTTCAGTGGAACTTGAGTTCCTAGGTATAGACGCTTTCCTGAAGCAGAGCCTGCTTTTTTGTCAGTATGTTCTGGATCTGAGTTGCATAGCCAGGATGGTAAAAAAGGATTCTGCAAGTGCAAAAAAAGTCAATATCACAGTTATTTTGACTGCAGATTTTGCATTTACAAAATTCTATGTTCCCAAAATACACATTTTTACAAGTGCCTCTTTATTTTCTTTTGATTTATTTCAAGATATGCTAGATTTATGTACCTTTCTCAGTATGTTCTCTTTCTATTTATGGCTGTAACAGGCAGAATCATTGCTATTCATTTCATTATATGAATTTCATGACAATGCTAGAGTTTGTTTCACACAGCTGCAGAACCACTAAATGCAAAAGCATGCTTTAGTTTTGCTGCTATTCAGTTTTACTGGAACTCAGATCACGACAGTTTGAGGAGGGTTTTTTGATTGTTTAGATCCTCCCAAAGACAAGGAACTGGAATAGGAGAAAAATAAAATTTACGTTACATATGAAACTAGTAGAAGAAGGGAGGGAAAGAGGCTGAAAAAAATATAAATCTTCTTAAACAACCAAATGATTTGAATTATGG
>WEIT01031040.1:80502-97181 GCA_013389985.1 Dryoscopus gambensis
TGCTAGTTGAGCGAATATCTTCAAAAAGCTTAAGAGTAAAAAATCTGCCTTATTAGGTCAGACTGAAGAGTGAGATAGTCCCATAGGTTGAAAGAAATCAAATACAACATGTAGGTGTATCATCCTAGCACCCAGCATCTACCAGTTTAGGGTTTTCTTCAGCAAGGAAACAGGTCTTGTGAGCACTGACAAAGGTAACTTTAAGAATTCAAGCCATAGTTGCTGCACTTATTATTCTTGGACTCTTTGCCAGCAGACACAGTAATGCATGGTGGCTGTGATGACTTGTTGTGCACTGTTTAACACACACAGTTGTGTCACACCCCAAAACTGAAAATTGGCTGCATCTCACCATCAGAAAAAGGGATTTCTGCCCTAATTTCCCCGAGGGACCTGGCAGTGGAGTAACCAGTGGGGACGGTGTGCTCAGCACTGATGGTGTCCACTCCCCTTTGACTAACAAAATCACTGTTGCATATAACCCAAATGTCTAAAAAAAGTAAGCTAATGAAAAAACATCAACTCTGTGTTCTTTATCAGAGTTGCCAGAGCCTTGTAAGCTGGGCATCAAAGCCTGGAGAGAGCACTGGACTCCAACAGGACAGCTGATGGAAAGCTTTGATGCATCTTTGAACAGCATAAGGTTTCTAGCAGAGGTTAAGATCTCAAGTGGAATTTTTGTTATTCTTTAATGACAATCTAGTTACTATGGAAAATGAGTATTAGACCAATACGATGACAAATACTAATGCACATTTTCCACTGTCCTGAGAGCTAATTCTCCTTTCTCACATTCTCTTCTTTGGTTTATTCACATGATATAATAAAAGAGTAGTTAACTTTCAAAAACATCACGTAAATATTGAAAGCAGTATGCAACCCACAGAGCAGTATATCTTTCCATGGTTACAATAAGTTCTACGCAATCCTACAATTAATGTCAGATTTGATTTCTCCTGTGCTTTTCTGTCCTTACTATAGCAATCATTTCTGTTTTTCCTCTCTTTAGTCATATTCAGGCTCTCAAAGTGATAGTTTTTGTAATCATTTACTTGGTATAGTATTCTAGTTTTCACTTCACTTTGAAATGATTGTTTCAATATTATATTAAATTGATTTTTCTTCTCTGTTCTACCTCCCACACTCATATTGATATCACTTCTTCCACCCTCATTTCCTCAACATTCTTGGATAGCTTATGGAGAGAGTCTTCAGCTGAGTAGTGTTTGAACATGGTCACTGGTTTGTTTGTGAGGTGTCTACACCATGTCTGCTCCAACCACTTGATAGAGATTTTTTATAGCCATATTGGTTTGGCAAAACCTGTACATATTTCAGCATCATTTTTACATGAAATGTTGATCTCCTCTTCCTAGCTTGTTCCTAACACTCAAAGTGGACTAAAGAGTGCATCAATCACCAAATAAGTCTGAGAAGGTTGATTTTAAGCAAGATTTAATACCAGAAGTTAGTACACTGGGATTCATATAAAATAAATAGAAATGAAATAAAAATATTTTCAGTTCCTGAGTCTATTTGAGGAACTAAAATGAGGATTCTTTGAATTCTATTATAAGCTAATTATTACTTCTTCTAGTATCAGGATATTTTTTCCCAGACCTATTTGACTATACGGGCTTTTCTCCAAAAACCGGAAAACATTTTTGAATGAGCATTTTATTCTAAATTATTGCAAACATTTTCAGTTTATTATTATGGCCAATATTTTTTGTCTCAGTTTGGCATTCTGTCTGCCCCCATATAAATTTGTTTTTCCTTCCCTCTGAAAAACCAGTATAATAATTTAGGAGCTAAATAACTTTTCAGTACACTTGTCAGTGATGTTCAAATTACAGTTTTACTGCTAGGCAAACAGAAACCCACATTTAAAGTGTGGATGGAGGCAGCTGGATGCTGTTACAAAAGCTGGTGGCTAGAGGGAACTCTTTTTCCTTGTTGGAGATGGTGGATTTAACAGTAAAGGAACTTCTCCTGCGGCAAAGCAGTCCATTAAAGAAAAAGAAGGGAAAAAATCCTTGAAACAAAAACATTAGCTTGAATTCTGAAGTGCTCCCAGTTGGGCGTAGGAATGAGGAGAAGTGTCAATGAAATTTATCATTTCTCCAGCTAAGAAAAGGAGAGCCTTTCAATGTCCAGGGACAGTTGTAGGGTCACGCATGGCTAAATGCACTCCCAGCAGCCAGCTCCTTGGAAGCTGTTAGAAGAATTATGGCAGCCTGGGTTACCCTGGCTGCAGGGGTAGATGTTTTGGTTTTGCACATGTGGGAAGAGAAGACCCAGACCACAAAAAAGAGCAGGGAGTTCACAGAGCAGCAGTAGGTGAGGCATTTAGGTAACAGCTACTGTACTTTTAGGACCCAAGCCAGCAAATTAATTAAGCATGTGCTTAAGTTTAAATATTGAGTAACTCATAGCTTTAGCTGAGCTATTCAAATGTTAAAAGTTTAACAGCTTTAAAGCCTACAGGCATCAGGTTGCTTAAGCTTTGGTGTTTTGGCTCCATCTACACCCCTGGGTACTGCTCGGGTGGTGGGCACAGGGTGGGTGGGGAGAGCTTTTGTTTGGAGAATGTGTTGGGGTGATACTTGGCAAAAGCTGAGGTGTAAGGAAGCCTGACATGTGCACAGTCTCACTCTTGTATGAAACTGGGCTGTGGCCAGCTTGTGTACCTTACACATGAATTTGGAAGCACTCCTGGTACTATAGTGTATGGTACTTAGAGACTTATTTTTCTCTTGCCCATTATGCTTGTTGGATAACACCCTGAAAGATAATGAAGTAGAACAAATCAGGTGAGGGGGAGCAAAGCAAGGATGAAAGATTTGGAGAGGAGATTACAATGCTGACAATTAGCATAACCTTAACATCTGGTTTAATGCTACCTTACTCCAGTACTGCTTAACTCCACTGAGAATGGTAAGAAAGTAATATAAATCTTACCATACTCCTCCCTGATAATTGAGTAACTCTAAAGCCATGAATACCTAACAAGCCACAACTGTCCTTACATGGACTAGCTACTAGAAGCTAAGGCCCACAGCCTTTTTATGGGGTTACCATTACAAACACAGTAGGACCCAGGTGTAAGTGTTTCAGCAAATGTTCTTGCAGATGCGCTCCAAATGTTCTCAGCTGTGCTCCAACAGCACAATTTGCCAAGAGCTGTTGAATGTGTCTTGCATTCGCCAGCTGTGGCTATATTGCTAAAAAGCACTGAGTTTGACAGCTCCTGCCTGCCCTCTGTCTACACTGCCAGTTGGCCCGGGTAAGCTTGGCCTTGAGAGAGTGGAGCGTAGTCAGGCAGGTGTGGCCCGAGATGTCTGTCCTGAGTGACCGTGCCAGGACTGTGTTTGCACACTGCAGAGCACACAGGGCTAATCCCAAATGTGATCTCTGTTCTGCCCATGGTGTGCTATTTAAGTACTGAGGAGTTCTGAACTGTTCAGTTGTGTCAAATCAGGCCAAAACTCTATCTAACCCTGGCATCTTGGAGTTGCAGAGGCAAATAGAAGTTGGTAGTGGAGAGCATAATACCTCTTCCCAGAAATACTTTTACATCCTGCAGCAATTCATGCTTCAGCAACTTAGCCAGATGTGATATCTTTTCCTTGAAAGGATTTATCCTGTCATTTCCACATCACCCTGCAGAAGGGAGCTCCACCACACCAGCCTCCTGATTTTCAAAACTGCCACTGGATGCTTCCTTTTGACATCCTCCAGTTCCACTCACAGAGACCACACATTGCCTGTACAATGACCCTGCCCTGTGCCTGATTTTGTAGATCTCTGTAAAGTGTCTGTCCTCAGAAGAGTCTCTAGAGACTAACGAGTCATAATGCAGTTACTTATTCTTCACCTGGAAGCTGTTCCATACCTTTGATCAACTCTGTCACTCCCCTCTCTACTTTTTTCAGTTCTACTATGTCTTTTTTAAGATGTGTGTGCCGGGGGAGGGAACCATAACTGCTGAACTAGGTCACATAAAATCTTGGACAAATTCCTGGGTTTCTATTTTAATGTCTCCAAAGCCTTGGCAAAGGTTCAGAAGAGTTCAGTTTTCTTCCTCTCTCTCCCTTCAGTAGAGTATGATTAAGGCAAACCTCCCAACCTCCCAGCTTGCCAATGTGAAGCTGGAACAGAGAAGTGCAGCTAGAAACACACTGATGGAAAGATCACTACATTTGTTTCAGGCATTCTTACCATATAATCTCACTCACAAACTGATCAAGTCCCATTTGAAAATAAGTAAGTGGTTTTGCCCCCATTACTCCTACCGAAAGGCTATTGCAGGATCTCACAGCCATAGGAAATCTCCTTTCCACTGTACCTTTCTTCACTGCTGCTTTATAAAAGCTTATTTTAATTCCTCTTCTCTTTTTAATTAATATTTATTCCCCTCAAAGATTTATGGGCCACAAACATGCTCAGGATAATCATGTGAGGTAATCCAGACTACGCCCCTCTGGTCTCTTGCTTGACAGACTTTCTACTTCTACTTCTTTCTTCTAGCTTTCGCCTACATTTCACCTGCCCTAGTTGGACATCAGCTTTTTATACTCATCAGAGTATTTTTTATGAATACTCATGGCCAAAGCTGTAGACAGTCTTCTGGATGAGGACTCATCAGTGCCTTGGCAACTGCATGCTTCTGGAAAAACCGCACTTGGTTAATCCTGACGTGACATCTGCCTTTCTCATTGGTAATTGCCATGGTCCTGATGCAATCAGTTAATTTTTCCAAATACATCACCTTGTGTTTAATTATTTTGTCCCTTAAACTTTGTTCTACAGTTCTCTAATCCTCTTGAGCTGCATCTGATAGTGCTAGCCAGATTTTCCTCTTTCTTGTGTCTTGGTCAAAGAGTAGAATGCAAGAACCTAACTGCCTCTGCCAAATGTCCTATACTTGTTATCTTCACTTGGCTGCCATAATTTCTGTTTATATCCCCACAATTCTCTTCAGCTCTTTTGCCTTCCATTCTCAATCCCAAATAATTAATTGAATTTGAGAGCATCTCTAGAATATTTTTAATATTCCCCTTTCTTGACTGCATGCCTGTGTCTTTCTTATTATAGCCGAGATACTGTTTATTGTGTAAATTCTTTTGCAAGCCCTAGTTCAAGTTGTCTTTCACCAAAGTGGAAGTCAAATGGTGGAAATGTTAAACTTAAGTATTTTGTGGGACTTCTTGCCACAATGGACATATTACTTAGACTTTTTGATTACAAAACTTATTTTAAGGATGTTACCTCTCAGTTAAGCATGCTAACTTTTTGCTCTGGTTTTATTTTCTCTCTTGATTTGAACTTGCTGCTGAATGAAAAGAAAACTCAGCTCTTCTTGTAGTGTTTTATAGTGCCACAGCTGTAAGACAGAGAAAAGTGACATATGTATTTCCACTGATGCCTTAAGCATAACTCAAAGCAGGGAAACACAGGGTGGTGGCAGTACCTTTGCCTTCTGCAAACTAGAAAGAAGGATAGAGTAGCATTGGAGTGGCTCTTGCAGCTCAAGAAGGATTTGTGCCAAATATTGGTACAAATGTTCCAAGTAGCAAGGCATCTTGCTTCTGTTCTAGGAACAGCCTTACCTTTATCACTGGGCTTGCAGAATCTCTTCATGAAGGTGTTTTTAAACTAAGGGTATGCAGACGTGCCTCCTGACTTCAGCAAAGAGGCTGTTTTTGCTGAGGGCTTTGAAGCTCCCAGATTTATAAACAGGAGAGTTGAAGACAGATTCAATAATAACCTGAATCCTACCCTAGATCACACAGGCAGGAGTCTCTGTTTCATTCATAAGTAGAGCAATGGTAATTTGGAGCATTCAGTGGAACAGCACTGGTCATCAAAAAGCAGAGGCCAAGGCTGTAAAATCTGACACACTCAAGATCTCTGACTTACAAGGCTCTGGGTTAAGCACATGTGTCACTATTTGCATGCTCTGCACCTAAATCCCATAGCTGCTGTTAGAGCTCATGGATTACAAAAGCTGAGTTACCAAAGTGCCGTGTTGCTGGGACAAGTTCTACCACAAGCTTTTAACAGCCTTTATCTCCATTACCAGTGTTTATTCCCATGTTTATTGGTATAACACAACCCTTCTTGAGATAAATAGCAAGGTAGATCTTTCCTTCCTAATGCTAAATATGCCATTTTTATTCACTATGCACCGTTATTTTATTATACAGTGTGGCTACCTAAAGATGCCTAGACACTTGCTTAAAATATGTCCTCGGACAATAAGAAAGCAATCCAGTGCAGCTGTGTGCATGGAGCAGAGCCTATCTCCAGGAACCAAGTGACATTTACAACTTCTTGCCTTCCAAAGAGTGATTTTTGGGCATTTTCAGACTCCAGAAACTTCTCTTAAATATTTTTAGTCTCAGGATTTTGGGAGAGGATTGAAATATTTCATGCCAAGTTTTTCAGAAGGTGTATAGCCAAAAATGTCTGTACAAAGAGGAGAAACTACTTAAAAATAAAGATATTCACTTCTTTTAACCCAAATTTCAGCTGTTACACTCATGCTCTGCTTCATTCACAAAATAAGTGCCATGCAAAAATACACACACCACTTTGTAATTTTCCTGATCCAGATGCTTTTGCAAACATATGGCTGCTGACTGTAAAAATTTAGAAAGAAATCTTACTGAATCTGCTTTTTCTCTACTTGATTTCCTTTATACTCACTTTTTTCTTGTTCCAAACTACGACAGGAATTTAGTGTATCTCAGAAAACAAGAATTTTCCAATCTCTCTCACCTCTTAGTGTTCTCATCACCTGCAATTATTCAAAACAATAAAACCCTGGCATTTTTTTCCTCAGGAAAAAAAGTTACGTTAAGTAAAAGATTTGTGGCTGTGATTGATTACAGACTACAGAAGAACAAGATTATTCTGAAGGAAAAGTCTTACAGATAAAGGGATTATAGTTACTTACACTTGCTGACATGGGATTGAAATATTCCATTTCTGCTTTTGTGACCACTGGGCTTGCTTGTAAAAGCCGGGTGAAACTGGGTAGAAACAGATTAGAAACACAAATCAAGTCCATTTTCCACAGTCCAGAGAGCACAAGAACACTAGAGGAAAAATTAAATGAGATATTAAAATATCTTTTTGGTTTTGAGCTTGACTCTTAATTCCCTTATCCCATTACACTGGAGCTAATGGGCCTGCTCTACTCCCACAAGGACAATTTAAGCTATTATTAGTAAGAAAGAATTCTCTTCCTTACATGTTCTTCATCTGAGGAGTGCAGAGGAAAACAAGCAGAGGAACGCTCCTGCAGACCATGTGGCATGGCTTGGTGTAGCTGCAGCCCCAGGACAATTCCGGAGCCCCTCACCATGCTCCACACAGAGCACAGTGGGTCTCTGCCACCCCAAACCCCTCTCCCCAGGGCAGGGGCAGCCAGAGCCACACTCCAGCTCTGTGGGAAGGAGGATATGAGACTGCTGTTCCCAGAGGAATCGTGCCTTGTGTTCACGGAAGGCACCCGGGGAAGAGTTCATAGCTGACCCAAGTGTCTCTCCTGAAGGATAGCTGCTCTTCACTTTCCAGAGTGGGAGTGACATTTCTTTACTAGAAATCAGCAGCTGTCATGTGGTTTTTCTAGTTTCAGAGCTTTTCTTATTCTTCCAAGCCTTTCCCCTTTCCCTCTGCAATAAAGTAGTCATTGTATTTACTCATGCTGTGCTGGAATGTTTTTTTATTTACAATGAAGTAGAAATGATGCCAGGCCTTTCAATGTTAGTTTAGTACCATTTTTCCCACCACTTTTTGTTTGTTTGCTTTAATGCACCTAATTTTCATTTTCATTCTATTCTAATTTGTTTGCAGTCATTTTGCAGAAAAACATCTGACGTAGTTTGGACCACAAGTGGCTCACAGATCACAGTCTGAGTAAGAAAAATTTATTGATGTCCATACTCTTTTGGTAGACTTTTACTTCCTTTGAATTTCTCTTAAGAGTTACACTGGACATCTGCACATCTTGAAGAAAAATCAAAGATAAAAGAACCTCTATTTTGATTTATTTTAGCATTTGCTCTCACACATGAGAAAGGGAAAAATAAAATCAGAAAAAGAAAAATCCTACTTTATTAATATGATGGGGGGTAAATTTCATCACTTAATTAAAGATGTGAAAAATTAAATCTTGGGAAACCTCTCCATATTCATGTAAGTGGATAGTCTGTCTGCTGTTAACATGGTGTGTGTCAGCCGGTACATGTGTGAACTGATCTTAAATGTAGACAAATAGCTAAAACCCGCAAAATGCACACTCTCTTTTAAAGAGATTAGGACTCAATTTACAAACATACATTCCTAATGACCAGGGTTGAAAAAAAAGAATTATTTAGAAAATTCACCTCATTGCAGAAAGATTTATATTGCGCAAGTGACTTTTTAAATTAAATGGCAGGTATCCTTAAACTGTAGTTTACTGGCACAGCTGAGTTCCCCAAGGTAACAAAACAAACTCCAGGGATGCATCAAGGAACGCTCAGGAACTGGACACCACCAGAAAGCAACAAGCCTACAGTGTCTGGGACATGGGCAAGTACTGGAATATAGACCCGAGGCAAACTTCTCACCAGAGCTGCTGATGGAGAGATAAGGAAACTCCCTTTTCTTCTCAGGGTACTGAAGGTTTCTTCTGATATACATTTGGTTTACATGATATTTTTTGCCGTCATGATGCTGATAGAGTGAAAAAATAACACCATAATTTTCAGCCCAGGAAGATTTGGGCAGGGGAGACCATGAATTCCTCGGCCTTTGTTTGGCCTCTGCCATAAATTTTGTCGCACTGAAGGGCAGGTGCTTCCATGGCTTTTCCTTCCATTTCTGATGCAGTAACTTTTACTATTCTGCAGAAATGTTTGCTTTTATTAACACCCTGGTTTTGTGAGGTACTTAGGAACCCTTCCATTTTTAAATGTATGAACCTCTTATATTCTTTATGTTATAAATGTCCCTTTCAGTAGATCTGAAATGTTCCTGCCATATTTGTTGAAATTCAGCTCTTTGCATAATCCCACTTTCTATCCAAGCCTCATTAACTGTTTCCTTCTTGTTCTTATCTCGAGTTTAAACCTTGTCTTCAGGGCTCTCTAGTGCTCCTGATAGCACCTTGCTCTCAGTTCTTTGTTGTTGCTGCTAATGATTTGTGGGCAAAACCACCAGGGTTTTGCAGCAGACTCACATACTGAGGTGCAGATACCCAATTCAGAAGCTTTTAGACGTATGAGGTTTGGTGAGGGGAATTCCCACCCTTCTTGTCCTTCCATCACTGATTACTGTTATTACTTCTCTAGGAATTGCATTAATTTCATTAATCTAATTTGATAAGACTGCATCCTAAACCATATACTGGTTTTGCTTCTCCTTTGGCTGACCTGAGATTTTTACGTGCTATAAAGGAATTCATGTAATTATAAACTGCATTTCTTTCAGCACTTAAATTACTCTCCTCTGCGAGATCCAGAGTTTGCTATTGTATGTATTTATGAAGAAACTGAATGAAACTTGAACATATGCACAAATTAAGCTTAGAAGTCACAAAAATTGTTTTCTCTCACTATTCATTCTATCCTAAAAAATAGTGAGATTACCAAAGGACGGTGAGAAAGTCTGAGGGCTACTGAAGAGAGATAAAAAATAAAAGGTTATTTATAAGGTGGGCAATATGTGCTCATTTTCATTCTTAGAAAGCTCTAAATCTGTTTGCACTTCCAAGTGATTATTAAGAATCAGAAGTGCAGATGAGAAGTGATCCCAATTTATGTCAAGACCCGTAAGGAGTTCTGCAGTTTTGTGCTCTACTTTATTTCAAGCATCTCCAGATAAAACGTTCAGGGAGAGGAGGCTGGCACAAAGCATGGTCTAACATACAGTGCAAACCTCAGAACCACAAATAACTTATTATTTAATAACTGGATTTCTTCAAGTGCTCCTAGCCCCAAAAGGCCAGCTCTTAACTGCTCAACTTTCTCCATTGACTCTAATTAAGGTTTTCCTTGGCTCATGATAGTGGTGAACTTGGAGAACTTTAAAGTTTGGGGGTTTTTAAATCTTCTTTTCTCACCAGGTGGAGTGTTCCTGAAAACCCTGAAACTTATGAACTTTCCAGTACATTTTACAAGATACTTCTGTCTACATGTTTGACTGAAGATGGAGGCATTCCACAAATCCCCAAGTAAAAATCATTTTATTAGCCGGTTTGTGCACTGTATACAGGAGAATATGGGATTATTTGTTAAGAAATTTACTGCCAAAAAATTTATGGCAGCAATATAAACTCACAAGTGTCCCTTTCTGCAGAGGGGGAGTTGACTTCAGTAGCTGTATGAATGATGATGTGACAAAGTGTGATAGGGAATGCAGCTGCTGGAGCAGAAATAAAGAGGTCCTAAAAACCAGAGATAGAACAGAGAAATGTATTTGAAAGGAAACAATTATTTTATTATTGTAGTTATTATTATTATGCTAATTAAAAATCTATTCAAAAAAGCCTGAAGGTGACTTTTTTCTTTTGTACATTACTTTAGAACAAATAAAAATACGAAAGCGTTCTTAACAATTGTATTAATTATGTCTACCTCTTTGAAACATTTTTTTTTCCAAACTTTTCTATGCTGTGACTGTACTGAATTCATTTATTTTATCTTTAATTACAAATCATTGCCTCCTATGCAATTTTTAAGGCACTGCATGGTGCTTTTGTGTTTGACATTCTGTGTTTGACAAGGTAAGTTTTATCAGTGATTTGTACTATAAACATAAGGTAATGCTTAGGAAATTCTGTGCTGACATGTTTCTCCTTTAAATCAGACTGGTTATTTTTGGCGTTTACTTTTTGTCATTTTTAGCATTTTTTTTTTCCAACACCCTCTCTCTCCTTTGCTTCATCCTGTTTTCTCTCCTCCTACTCCCCAAAGCATGGCAAATTTCCAGTTTGGATTTGAACTTCATAGCTGGCTACTCTCTGAAAACCCAGCTGAACCAAAACTCCAAACTAAGGCTGAGTGAATAGTTAATGGATATTTCTTTTCTTTTTTGATCTGAAAAACCAAACCCGTCTCTCAGAACTTTATCTGAAGTCAAATGAACCTTTCCATTCCATCTCCAAAAATGCTTCAGTTTAGAGTCTGTTAATTTAATTTTGTTTTTATTTTACTTTTGTATTCAATTTAGGCAACTTTGATCTCAAATCACTGTTTTGAAACAAAACATTCTGTTTTGAAATAAACTGAAATGAAGTATTGTAACATAAAAAGCAGAAGCCTCCACCTTTTTTGGCCAAAGATATTCACAACACTTGGCAAAAAAATGTGAATTGTTTTGATCAACCTAGAACCTATTTTCTTTGCTAAATAAATAGTTTTCTTGCAAAAAAAATCCATAAAGACTCCACACATATTATGCAAATATAGAGTACCTGTTTTATCTGTAATTGTATGTCTACCTCAGTGTAATCCCCTTTGAATTCAGTTATCCTAGTCCAATAATAGTGTGTAAGATACAAATGCTTGTTTCTCTTTCTACAAAGACAAAACTGGAGGGTAAGAGTTTGGTAAGAACATCTGAGCATGGGGGAAGGCTGCTCCATCCTCCCTGTCCTTTGAGGACAGGAGACACAGGGTTCCTGCGAATGGTGGCTCAGGTTTCTCCTTCCTCAGTACCTTTCCTGACAGCAAAAGTCAACCTGGCTTTTGCAAAGTTAGCTGCTTTTTTGCTCCTCCCAGCATTTAGCAGAGCTGAGGCGGCTGTCTGCACTGGCCCAGAGGGGAGCAGCCCTGAGCACAGCCAGGGGTGTGTGCCCAGGGAAGGCAGCCGGGCAAGGGGCCACAGCTCATCCTGGTGCGGCAGCCCAGCGTTGGCACCCAGCCCTGCCAGCCCAGCCTGTCCTCGGCGCTGCTGAGGGGAAACAGGCTCCACTACGGAGTCAGCTGTGGGAACAATTTCAAAAGGTCTTTGGAGGAGATGACCTCCTCCCTCCACTGACTGTAAAGAAGTAAACTAGGCTTTGAGTGATATAAAATATATACTTCTTGTCTGTAAAGGGAGGAGCCAAGAAACTACCATTCACCTTTTCTCCTTTCATAGCTGTGCTAAAATAAACTCTTCTAAGTTATGGCTGATAGCATGGAAACACTTCAGTTTGAACTGGTCAGTGCTCTGAGGAGTCAGGGCCATGGCTGGATTTGGGATACAGCAACAGCCTCTTCATCACCCAGCACACTCTAAAGCAGCCCTCCTAATATTTGTGCAAAGAAAAATACCCTTTATCATATGTTTCAGCATTTATATTTCTTCTCAAAGGTAAATTAGGATGTTGCTTTTAGAGCTAGTTCTGTTTAATGTTATTCAGATTTCAGTTTCAGCTATTTCATACCTTTCAAATTCATAAACGTGAACATTTTGAAGGATGTTGTTTGGATTCCTTTTTGGCTTTGTGGTATCTGGCTCTGTTTTTGTTTATGCTTTGGTTTCTATGTTTTTGACTTTGACTTCTGATTTCTTTTATAGTATTTGCCTTTATTTTTACTCTCCATATTCTCTGGCTGAAAACCTGGTGCATTAGAAACCCTTTGAAACAGATATATGCCATTCTGTACCTGTGGTTGGGAGTTATGCCAGCTTGAAGCTGAAAAAATAAAACACGGAATATGTGATAAAAGCATGCATATATAAAAAAAGCAGAAACGTCTCTTGATTTCATTCTATATTGTGGAGAACAAAAATATTTTCTGCAAACTTCGGTGGAGAAAATTACCCCATAGTAACAATGATTTGCCATACCAGTCACTGAAGTTTGAATCAAATAAAGCAGGACTTTCTGCCTCCAAGTGATCTTCTCACAGGACACTGCAGGAGAAGAACCACATTACCTTTTTGTGGAAAATGTCATCTTTGACCTTAAATATTTTTGGGAATATGAGGATCTCATCCAAGCTGTTGCTGTTACTATCCTTGCTGCTGTGGTTCCACTGAGACTAGTTTAAATGCCAGTCTCTCTCTCTTTTTTTTTTTTTTTTTTTTTTTTTTTTAAAAGATATTTTTTTTTTTTAAACAAGAGGAAGTTTAGACCACAGTCTTTGGGCCAGTTTTGTTTGTGACTCATCAAAAAAATACCATAAATAGTTAATATTTGGAATTCACAGATGGAGAAGATGAAAGTACAGAAAAATTAAATGGCTTGCTAAAAAGCAAAGATAGAGTCAATGGCAGAGCCAAGAAATGCACCTTAGACCCTTGTTTTAGCATATAACTCTGGCCAAGACAATTCAGCCTTCAAAGGTGAAAACTGTGTTTTTTAAAACTGGTTATTATTTTCAATATTGTGGCTAAAGTGTGTCTCTGTCAAATTCTGGAATAGCTCGTGGTTCCTTACCAAGAGAGCCCTGGTTTGAATCACCTCTAGGGACTGATACATTTCAAGCCCAGGGATAAAAATGTTACAGACTTTGGAAGTACATGCCAGACATAAGATCACAAAAATGTGAAAGCTGGGTCCTGTTTCTAGTCAGAAAGTCTAGATATGGGAAGTCTTTGCTTGTCTGGTCTTGAAAAAGAGAAATATGTTTTTATTGGAATCTAGTGGCCCCCTTACTTTGGTTTAAACTCTTGCCACTATCTACATGTCAAATGTAAAATATAGTACTTAGATTTCAAAAATTCAGTACTCACAAAAGCAGAAACACAGAGGGTTGTGGCTCCCAACATTTCTTGATACACATCTCTACTCAGCAATATTCCAGTAGAGGTACAGATACCAGTATAGGGATTTCAAGCTTACTGACAAAAGTCTTTCTTTTCACCATTATTTCTCTTCACCTCCTCAGATGTAGCTCTCTGACCACTGGCTGCCTGCAAACCACAGGCTGATGGCACAGGGTTAAGGTAGGTAATGTTTGCACCCTGGTAGAAATGTAATTTCCAGGACAAGATTGCTTTCCTTACCATGGGAAGAACTAGGTCCAAAAGAAGGTGGTGGACTGAGATGCAGATTTTTTTTTAGTGAGCCTATAACTAACTAACCATTGCCTAAGTTAATCCATTACTATTTGGCAGCTTTAAATCACACAGGGAGCTCTCATCCTAAAACCACCTTTAGAAAATTTTTCATTAAAAAAAGCCAGACATTTAGTGAAAAGCTTCATTCTGCATGCAATGGGCTCAAAGAACACTTCTGACCTGCAGGAGGTCCATGACTTAAGCTAAGATGCCATCTCCCAATTCCTATTTTAGTTTCCCTAGATGCCACTGGGAGAATTCTTTCAGGTTTTCATGTCTAGCAAGCACAAAAAAAAAATTGTCCTTTTTGGGTTTTTTTTTTTTTTTAAAGTGAAGTACATTATCAAGTGCTTGCTGATAAAAAGCTACAGCTGCCCCACAAACAGTGCTCTCTCAGGGGTTCTGTGTGACTTCACTGTCAGCACAAATGGACACCCATAGCAACCTCTACACATGCCACAGGAGCAGCCCTGGACTGGGATGGCTGCCAAAAAAGGGGAGAACAAGGGTGTAAGGAGAAATTTAATGTAATGCTACAGCAGAAGTAGGCACAAGACTCAGAAAATGGAGCAGAAAGCAAAAGACAGCTGATGAGTTGCTTTTATTTTTTTTAAGAAATTGTTTCTATATTGAATTCCTTAAATAATTTTTCTCCAATTGAGTGTAATTTTTCTTGGCTTTATTTACCAAAAAAAAAAAAAATTGTCCAAGTTATCATAGATTCACATGCCTTGGTAGTTCTTGAGAATATCATAGTAGTCAGTGAGGAAGAGGGACTCATCCGGGAAGAGATTGAGGTCATCTCTCTGGGACTTTGCAAGAACGTCTTTTTCTCTCTATGGCACTCTAAACATGTGGTGCTCTTTTTTTTCTGTGGCACCCCTCTTCATTCTTGCATGGTTAATTACAGCCAGGCATGTCAACACACACTTGATCTTTGCTCTTGGCATGGAATATACTTAATGTATAGCTCTGTCTTTTTAGGAACTCTCCTTCCTAAAGCACCAGGCAGGCTGAGCTGTATGTTCTGTGGTTGTGCTGAAGACGAGAGATAATTAATTTGCTACTGGTTTGAGCAGTACTGCCTTGTAGGTGTGCGTCATCGGATTTTAACATACTGAAGGTGTTTCTGCAGGTGTTTTGTTGCTGCACTGCAGCCTACTGCTCCTCACCTTTAAACTCAGAAAGTGTCACTAGAATGCCCATACTGCCAGCACGTCCCAGACAAACCAATCTTTCCTCATTGTTCATGGCCCAGGATAATCTCTGCTTTCTTCACCATGCAGGTACTTTTGCTCTGTGACCTCCTAATTAACTGTCACTTTCTGGAAGATTGTTTGATTCATTAGGTGTGAATGAAAAGAAGCAAAACAAGGATTGTGAATTTATTAGGCAGAAAGTGGATTTGGTGTTGGCAAATCTGAATTTTGGCTCTCTTTTCTTGGCTTATGATGTGTCTGATGTGCTGTTCTGAGACCAACCCTGCTACAGGCAATCAGCTTTTTGACATTGAGTAAGAGGAAGAATAGCTTTGGGGATGATTTCTGTACATGACAGAAAGAAGATGTGTTTCTGTAACCACAAAATACTCTCTAGTCTGCACTATGGCTTTGCTGTGCCTTGATTGTGTTCCTCTATTCCGCACAAGTTATGCCTGTGCCGTGCACTAACACATGTGCTACTCATTTGCATTTCTAGTTCCATCCATCTCTGAGCAGTATCCTCCCTACAGCAGACATAACAGACAACCATGTCATTAGGGCAGCAAGTGCACTTGGCAATTAGTTGTGCACTTGGTGGGCTTTCTACTTTTTATCTGTTCTTCTTTTTCTTCTTTTTATTTTTTCCCTTTTTTTTTAACAAGAACTGTTTAAGGATTATTTCACATATAAAACTATTGTCAATATTTTCTATAATGATCACAAAAGTATTTTCCACATGACCGGAACAGAAGCCATTTTTTTTTAGGAACTAAAGAGTAACAAGAGTGAAATTTAAGAACGTTATCAATTACTTGGAAGATAATTTAAAAATTAATTTTGAAGGCAGAATTAAAGAGAAATCTCTGTGGATATATTCATATTTTCATTAAGTGTGCTCCCCTGCTGCACTGCTGGTTAACAGTTACTACCCTGTCATGTTGTTATATTAAGAACCCATTCAGGGATCTGGAGCTCTAGTACAAAACCATATGGTCTATTGACACATGCCTTTACAAACTCCGCAAATGCATTTTGCCAGCAAAGCACCTCAAAATCTAAAACTACATGTAGGTGGAATCTATACCAGCAGTCCTTGAGTATTACTGAATGTTGGTAGTGCTATAGGAAGGCATTCGGGTGGCATGGACGAATAGCTAATTTCTATAAACTATGGTGGCTGCATTGTTATTTAATTTTGTTTTGTTTCATTTTGGTTTGGTTTAGTTTTTGTTTTGTTTTGTCTTACCGCTGAGGTAGAAAGAAGATCTTTTGAACTTTTTTACAAGAACAAATTTGTGGATTCTTATGTTGTAGCTGAGGGGGTAAGTGTCCAGCTTAGGTGGGGCACAGAAATTCAAACATTTGCGCTATGTCATTGAAGGTAGAGTTTTTTGGCTTCCATCCTCTTAATTCAGGAAATTGAAGGTGCTT
>WEIT01031040.1:97210-108292 GCA_013389985.1 Dryoscopus gambensis
TTTTTTCTGAGTGCACAGAGCAACTCTGCATAGCTCTTGAGTAATTCAGTGGGGGGGTGTGTGGCAGGTATGTGTGTTTCTCAGTCTGCTGCCTGACAACCAGCCATCACTTCTGACAGACTCCCTTTGAGCACAAAAAATTTTTGTAAACAAAATAGCTGATTTCTAAACATATTTTGCCAAAGCTAGATTTCATCAAAGCAAGCCTGACTGATCTTATTTAGCATTCCAAAGAAGTGATGACTATCTGACAGTGTCTGCTCCAGGCTTTCTCTGATTAGTATATGGGGTGTCCTTGTAAGGATTGGGCAAATCTTTCTTTGGAATCTCTGATCTCAAATATAAGAATTACATAAAGTGAATGAGTCCAAATTTTGCTAATTTGGTGTATGAAATGTATGATTCAATACTTTTCTGCACAGCACTTTCACATCAGCTTGGTTTTGAGCAGAATAATTAACAGAAATGGTTTTTGTCAGAGAATACTGATGTTTAATTCTGTGTTTAGAGAACAAAACTACATTAATATCTACTTTCTGATATGATACAAAATCTTGCTCCATATTTTTTCTCAAAATTGATGGGTAGCCTAGAATTCACTTTGTTCCACCCATGCCCAGATTCAGCCAACTATTAAGATTTTTAATATGAGATTAATTTTACAGTCATTCACATGACCCCATGTTCCTTCACCTGTCTTGAAGTAAACACTTCAAATCCTAATTCTTCAAAGACACACACTCTTCTCATGTGTGTGAATAATCCCACTGAGGTTAACAGGAGCTGATTTGTATGAAGTTAGTAGAGTACAAAATTCTTTGCAGACTCATTTCTTTAGTTTGTGGTGCACAGGGAATGTAATTGCTAAGTAGTTGGGGTCCAAAGCAAAGATTAATTCAATCTAGGCATTTACATTTGAATACTTCTAGGGCCTTTGAATGAAAGAATACCATTCCTGTCTGTATTTCCATGATCTTTTCACAACAGATCTTTGCACGGCCAGCCCATTGGTAACACCTGTGTGTTGTAGCTGGCCATCTTGGCTTCATCTTGAAGAAAGGGAGAAATGGGAGAATTGGTCAGCCCTGCAGCGCAAGGATGGGCAGAGGCGGGGAGTAGTAGTTGAAGAAGCAGTAGAAGTGGAAAAAAAAAGAGAGAGTAAAAATGTCTAGAAATACGGGGAATGATATGAACTCTTTTTCTGGACATGTCTCAGCATAATATTACAACACATTTCACAGCCAGCCAGTGAATGCATGCATGAGTTGTAGTCTCTAGGTGGGGATTACTCAGTTCATACAGCATTTAGAATTAATTGTAGTGATTCTGCGAAATCAGTACATACCCCAGACGCAAGATTAGGAGAAACTGGTTTTGTTTCAAAGTCTTTTGATGTTTCTGTTTTGAAGTATTTCATTTTTCCTTAGACCGCACCTAGAGCAGTAGATGGTATCCAATATACTCTCTTCTCTTTTGGAAAATAAAACATAGTCAAATGAAATTAAATCTTTGACAGTCTCATGACAATACATGCACATGCCTACCCACTTCATACTGGAAGGCTAAAGAAGTTCAAGGTTTCTTGGCTTCATTAAATCAGACTTATAGAGGAAGGCAAGCATATACATTTGAGCTATGAATATTCAGAATTCTCAGAAGTGCAACAGCCATTTATATTTGGAGAAGGTTTTATGTATATGCATGTATCCTCACAGAGAAATTCTCCCAATCTCCTAGATTATGAGAGATACTGTATGTTCCCTGAGTAGAAAGTCAGAACTGGAAGACTCTGCCCTATGTCCTTCTCTGGTGGGTATCCTGCATGCCACATAAAGCACTACCATAGCTGTAAGATCTGGTATCCCAGGCACTCTGAATAAAACTAAACCTTGTAGTTTGAGGAACATTTACAAGATTGTGGGTGAGGCTAAGACAGGCTTGCAGCATGAGTTTGACAACTGTCGAGAAATTATATTGGACAAAGGTCAACTTTTACTAACTGCTTATGATTTTTCAAAATATGAGCAATTAGATGTTATTTTCAATGAAAATAAGAATTATGACTCAGAATAATTGTTTAAGATTTCATAATTACATGTTCATAGTCATGGTATTTCAGTTAAGAGGAAAAGTCTTTAAAATGTCTCATCAGTGTTTAATTGAGTTAAAATAATCCTGTGTTTTCCATTTGCCTCTCAACACTTTTCAGACTTTAGGTAATTTTGTATCACATTAAACTGTTCATTACAAAGTCTAACATAATTTTGAAGGATATGATTACAATAATTTTCCAATTGTTTCTGGCATGCTCTGGTATCATAATTAGAAATGTTAACATATGGATTGTCCCCACAATATAGTTCTGCTTCATAGTTCATAATTTATTAACTGTGCCAATCAGAATATTTGGGTAACATTCAATATGTCAATGCTAATGGAACATAGCAGAAGAAAACTTTAAAATTTAGAGAAATTATTGTTTAAATTACACAGTTTTCTGTTTGAGCGTAGAGTTTATTTGCATCTTTGTTATACATTTAAGCAGTCCATCAATTACTCCTCTTGTTACTTAAAGACACATAATTCCATCCTTTCTTGCAATATTTAGTTCATTAAAACAAAATATGAGTATGTGGCTTTCAGAGCATCTTCTTCTCTTATGGCTATGCATAAGGAACTTTTGAACTGACATATTACTCTCCTCATGTTAGGAATGGGAAAACTGAGTCAATAAGAAATGAAATTATTTTTTTAGAGACACCACTCAGGCTGTGGGTAGAACTATAACTGGACATCAAGCATCCTTCATTTCATCACATCAGTGTCATAGCACTAGAAAAGCTCTGTCTTTCCATAAGCATTCCTGTGCAGCACATGGCTTAAAGGAGACCCAAACACAAGTAGGATTTTGTTAACAAACCTTCCCTCCCATTTGTCAGATAAAGCCTAGCTCCTTGTTTTGCCCTGGGCTGTGAGGAGTCAGGCCATACATGCCCAAAGACAGGGCATATACTCAGTCCTGTACCAGAGTTAAGGGAGTCAGTTTGCCTACTTATTCCTCTGGTTACATCGAGAGCTACTCTACCTTTATCGATACAGGTATCAACGAAGTTGGCACTCAGAAAGAGGAATGTCAGTACTTTAATTCTTTACCCTTTGGTCTCCCTTTCTCTGTACCTTTAGGTATGTGACAGGAAATGCTCTTCTAAGGCAAACTCATTCCCTTTTCTTTGCCATTATGCTTATTGAGCTTCAGAAGATAAATGACATTCAGGAAACAAGCCCTGGGTTCATGATTAGTACAGATATTTGCAAGAACTTCCTTTCATATAGTTAAATTGAGAAATGAAGCAGCAGATTGAAGGTAAGTACAGAACTACAGCAATTCAGTGTGTCTCTTAGACACTGTAAGGGTATTTTGGAGGAAAGGAGAAATCCTTTTTTCCTGCTCCTGAAGTGAAGGGATGATATATGTGGGTTTTCGATAGAAGATTTTGAGAAGATTGCTTGGTGTGCAGGTAACGTTAAGCTATTTGAGCATAGTACAAAGATACTGGAGATTTCCAATGCTCACAGCTCAGCTCAGCCCAGCATCTTGTGGCAATTTGAGCACTAGCAAAAGGCAGGCCCCAGCCCCAGGCTCAGATACCAAGTTTCAAAGACTAGTTGTAAGTTACAGAAACATGGGAATACTTAAAAAATTGGCCATATCCTTCCATGTCCATTTACTGCTGATCCAGCTATGACCTTCCTGCTTTTAAAGCAATCTTAGTGTGTAGTCTGCGGTACTGACTTGTGAACAGTCATTAGTTCATGCATTTCCACTATCCCTGCCTATTCTATAGAAGAGACAGAACTACTTTCTTTGATGTGGATACCATATTTCTTTAGGGTTTCTCTACATTTACTTCTCTTAGGCTTTCAGACTTCAACATCTTTTTCTATTAATATGAGGGAGAGATGTAAACGGTTGCTATTTTTGTGTGAGAGACAGTCTATTTGGGTAGGGAGGATCAGTTAAGGTTTGCAGTTGGTTAACATGGAAAAGGGTTAATGTAAAAATTTGTACTAAGTTGTGGCTATGCACTACACATATGGCTTAACACTGCATATATCCTTCTCATGCTTTATGCTTCTACATGTGATAACTGCTGGATGGTCTGGAAAAAAATGCTAAGTATGTTTTTAATAATTCCTAAAGTAGCTGTTATGCATCAAGATATATACCTGAGCCCCAAGCTGTTAGAAACTGTGAACAGATCCTGGTGCATATGCTTTCTCTCCTCTTACATGCTTTACTAATTACTTTTGGCTGCAATTAAACTAAACTAAATTAAACTAAACTAAACTAAACTAAATGGACCTGTAGCCTGATCAAATATGGTTGGTCTTATATTTACATGTTAAAAGAGCTTGAATTTGCTGTTTAAAGGGTTTGAAAAAGTCCAATAATTTCATAAATTGCTCAAAAAAAAGCTCCCAACAGCCCCATTAGGACATCTGTGATCTTCTCACACAGACAAGTTGTGGAAATTAAAATAAAGTGTTATTCAAGGTAGTAGTGATTCATTATAAATTATGCTAAGTGTGCATTTTCTTCCTTGAGAAGAGTACAGCAAATTGCTGAGCTCCTTCAAAACAAAGGATACACTAAAGAGCAAAGCTGTTTCTCTTTTGTTGTGGTATGTTTACTGGAGGCTATGAAATCCATCTTACTTGTTAATAATTCTAATAATTGTACGATAAATAGCAAAAATAAATTAAGGCAAGTGGAAAAATATTAGTTAAAATTCACTTAATTGCACATATTATCTAGTAGAAGACCACCAGAATACTGAAGAATGGAAGGATAATATTGATTTCATTTTATCAAGGCAAAACCCTTTTCCAAGACCACACAACAAGTTAATTGCAGATCTGAAACAGAATCTGTGATTGTTGGCTCCTAGTTGTGTTGGGACTAAGGTGTGTGACTTCCCTTTATCCTAATAGCGGCAGGACATCACTGTCCCAGCCACAAAGAGCTATTGCATCTTCTCCACAGGAATCCAGAATATTTTTCTCACCTTTGGCACTACAGTAACAAACAGATTTGTTAAACTGAACACAGCAAAGTTCAAGAGTGACCAGAGTTACTGGCAGGAGATCATAATGTAAGCATCTGATTTATAAATAGCTGAGAAAGTTTATCTCTTTGGATTTACAAAAACATGCTGTCATGAAAACAGATTGCTGCTATTGTAAATACCATGGAGTACAACATACGTGGAAAAAAAAGCTGAATTTGTCTTGTGATTATCTATCTGCTTGCAGTCTCCCTTCCCCAAATCCTCTGCATCTGAACAGCACCCAGGGTTTACAAAACAAAATAGCTAAAGGTCCTGAGAACAATTGTGTAGTGATATACTGTAGGCTTTCACTAGACCCGGTGGAGCAACAAATGTCTCTATAGCATGCTTTATCGGCATGAATCCTTTGGTATCTATTTTCATTCTCCTCTGTTTGTTGGGTGCAATTAGTTCATCCAAAATGGCATGCCAAAAGACTTTGTTTAATAGCTTGTCATATATAATCTTATATTGTTCTGGCTTTGAAATTTCTCCTTCACACATGGGGCGTAGAGTAATGGAGATCATATTATTCTTTGTCATCTGATAAGCCTCAGAATCTGTATATAAGGACTTTTAAGTCATAAACATAATTCTAGCTACAGAAACGCAACCTCAAAGGTGTCTTTTCTTTTTCTTGTGCACAAAAGGTACATTTTATTTCCAGAGTTACTTGCTACAACATAACAGAGAGGTTGTTTTCCTGATATCTAACTGTTCACCTTTATCTAACAAGACAAATAGGACTTAGAATTTTTATGGGGAAAGACAAGCACGTGGCAGCACAAAGGAGCACATGGAGGCACAGACCCTGGGGGGAGGAGGTGTCACGGGGCAGACCCCTACAGAGAGGAGCCCGCCGGAAGCTGACAGGTGGGTGAGCAGTGCATGATCGCCCCACAGAAGGACATTTAGAAGGTGCACTGCTGATGTGGCAACACAGGATAGATCGTGTAATGAGAATTATCATATAAGGAAATACTGTGTGTTAAAGAAGTGTATAACACCAGCTCGTTTTCTTTGAATAAACGATTCAGATCGGGGGTTCAGATCCAGGAACCAGATTCAGATTAAGCCTGAATTTCAATCACCAACAAATTTTAACTTCCAGTAACCTTTCAATTTCTGTAATGATGGGGCCAGGATTCACAAAATAAAACCTAGAAACAAAAAGATTATTAAATTTAGCATTTTGAATATTTTTTCACTCCAGACAAAAACGGATCCAGACAAAATGAGGATGTGAAAAAATTCAAAACATTAAATGGCTCAGGAGAAGAGAACAGTGGTCCTTTACCATGCTCTCCTTGTTTCCTCCGTGCCATTTTCTTTCCCGAAAATTTGCAGTCCTAAATTATGATCTACTCTGGCTGATAGTTAGGAACTTCATGCCATGTTTTGAAAACCAGGCTTCTTTATTCTTTCAGAAGGGCTTGGGAAAACTGACTAATATCTTCTTTCTTTGCTCACAGCCATGCCCAGGAAAAAGACAAGACCAGAAGGTTTGTTCTTCCTCTTGAGCCCAAGGCAAGAGTAAATATTTCTGCTCTGCTTGTAACAGATATTCTGATTGGAGAGTGATTTCAGGACATCACATCTTTTTTTGCTAGTTTATCCACTGATTAAAGAGTTTTTGAATGTGGTTTTAGTCTCTTTTGTTATCTAACAGGTGCTGGCTAGAATTCAATTTTTTAAAAAGGCAAAAATTACTGGAAGCCTTTAGCCAAAATCAGAGCTTAATCAGAACCAGAATTCCTTCTGAGTCTTCCACTGCTGATTCATACAGTAGTAAAGGATACTGCCTTCAATTAACTGCAATCATCATTTATATCACGCAATTTACAATTGAATTAACTCACTAAAAGTAATGAATTACTGCATGAACATCACAACAGGAGAAATAACTCATTTAAAAATGCAGAGGTGAAATCAAAGCCTTTGCTTCAATGGTTCCAATGCCAAAGAGCCAATTGTATGTGGAGAGATGTGCACCGACCTGTTCATGATCTCTGTGAAAAACCTTTCTTTACGAGCAGAGCATGGTGATATCGTAGGGGATCTCTTTTCACAACCGCAGCACCTTGTGTGGTTCTGCTTGACGGGGCCCGACATCATCTTAGGAAAGGAAATTGCCTGAACATTTTCGAGTCTGTTGATTGAGCTGTTTATTTCCTAAATATTATCAGATTTTGAAAGATTTGTTTTGGCAAATAATGACTTTTCCTGTTTTCCTGCTGAGTAAAGTTACACTGGCTCAAATTACTTGTCAAAGATTTATTTTTCTGTAGATGTTAACTATCAATTCCTTTTTTCTTTTTCCTTTCACTGTGCATTCAACAAAATCAGCTGACACTGGAATTTTACACCAGTTCTGCATACTGCAGTATCATGTTTCTAATTTATTTTCAAAACTCCTTTGAGTAGGTCTTTTGGAAGGATAGAGGCAGTCTTCTTTGGAATCAGTTCCCTGCTACAAGCATCCTGGCACACAGCACTAAATCCCCTTTCCTGGAGTAAGCCCACCCAAAATCTTGATTCAGCCTTCATTTGCTCTGTTGTCTGCCTCTTTCCACCCCTTTCCTACAGCATATACCTTCCAGGAACAAGGCCTGCAAAAGCGTGTCTCAAATGGGTTAGATAGGATGTAATACCACCAGCTTCAGTTTTGTTCATTTTAGATGCTCAGTTCACTTTGGATGAACATAGAGAACACTAGATTTTCAGGACACATTCAAAACTCAGTGGTTTCTTGTAAATTTGAGCTGCGGCCTCTTTACACTGCCCAGTAGAATGCAAAGAATCTCAGAACTGGTATAAAAACAGTGGCAGCTTTTGGAGGCTGCCCTGTCCTAGCAATGTTATTGTCAAGAAAACTTGATGGAGAAAGCTACACCTCCCTTGTACCAGAAGGTGTCTGCCATAAAGCTCTGGCTTTCCACTGGGGCAGAGACACATAGCTTGCAGCCTCTGCTTTGTATGTGGAGAGAGAAACACAGACTGGTGTCCTGAGCAACTCTGGGCAGAAGGGAGCCTGAAGTTGTACTTGCCCCAGTATTGGCACCTCAGGAGTAGCTGCGATGGATGGAGACTTGAAGTCTTCCACTCTGCCGGTGAGCATGACCTGTAGAGCTGCTTTAAGGGTATTTCAGCTTAGTCCTCCTTGCCAAACAACCCTGATGAACAACATCATGGATGGGTATAGATGAGCTTGGAGGTCCCATTTCAGAAATCCCTCCTAAACCTACCAAAACAAAATGTTTTGTTTAACAGTGACTGTGTTTCCTCTTACAGTTTGTAGTCCTTACTCTGCCTCACAAGAAAATTATTCCCGTCTTAACTCAACATCTGCTAGCTTGGCATTTGTATTTCAGGGAATATTAACAGTAAGAAAGAAATTTTGGTCACAAGATTCAAGAAGTTCAAAACACAAGTGTTTTGATGGGGTAAATGGCAGTGTTTATCAGTTCTAGACAGGGCTAGAACCCCTGAAGAGACTTGTAAGATTAACACATGCCTTGTTTCCCACATACTTATTAGGTTTCCTAAGTGAGTTACAACTAGGTTGTAGAGAAGTGCATTGCATGAACTCTGTCACACAGCCTCAGGCTCTGCTGATAGTGATAACTGAGTGAACAAATTGCAAGAGTAGGTGCCAGGATGCCTCACTGTATGTTACTACCTACAGGAAGCACCTTGGAACATCACTGTAGATGATGGGCAAGCACAGGTTGTGTGGGAACTGCTGGACATGCAATGATAGACTAAGCTGAGGAGGCCAACAGGACACAGCCAGCAGCTTATGTAACTCAGTCACCTCAGCAGTTAAAGAATAATCATAGAAATAACTCTGCCATCCACAGCACCGCTTCATCACGGCCAAATGGAGCTGCAGCTAATTCTCTCCCATCATGCTATTGAGAGGGTGACAATCATGAATGCATTGTAATAATTCAAATATGTTTCAACTCAGTGACACCTAATGTAAGGGTGAGGAAGAAATTAGTTTGTCTTTATCTTTGCTTGGTTTCATCATGTAATATCATCTTGTTTGAATTGCACACTTTCTGCAAGGGAAACCTTGCATCAATCTTCATTATCCTTCTGTGTTGCTTCTTAGAAGATTTTTTCACACCTTTTCCATGCTAAGAACTATTGAGTTTGCTATCTGTTCCATGAAGTACTGGAAGTACATACTCATTTCTGCCAAAGACCGTAGGACAACAGGAACTCAGAAGCAAACTTCTCAACAGCTATAAGCTGGTATAAGTCACCAAGAGATCATTTGTCTTTGATCCTAATTTTCTACCTCTAGTTTTTAATTAAATGATCAAAATCTTCATCCTCATTGGTTCCTAAATCATTAGTACTAGACAAGAGGACATGAAAACTTAAGATTTCTTATCTCATAATTATAGCCATTTTAATTTGTGTAACTGTATAAATATCCAGGGGATGGATTCTATAAATGCATCTTGTGTCCAGTNGATGGGGAATGAAAAACAGAAAAACAGACATCTTTTTCCCAGGAGAATGAAGCAAAATTTCTCCAGTTACAGGAAGAGAAACAAGAGAGTGTATTTACATGAAGAGATAACAAAAAAATTGTAATTAACATTTGTTCCTGTGTGTGCATTTGAGTATGAACATGTCTGTGACTGCACATCACCACAAATTACACATCAATTCCTTATTTTGTTGGGCTTGATGTACTGTGTTCTCTATGGCCTCTGCTATTGTACGGTCTTATCTAGCCCACACATTGGGTGATCTACGGTTCATTAATCTGATGATATTAGTCAGCAGGTTCCACTGACATTGTGTATTGTTAGCACTCATCTCTCTAAAGTTCAGCCTGCCTTTCTGGAAAGGCATTCACTAATCCCCAAGATATAATCTCATTAGCACTGCACAACTCTAACCAAATAAATAGAAGTAAAGAGTGATTGCCTGGTCAAAGCACTGTACCTCAACTCATGAGCTAAAAGTTTCAACTATTAATTTATCTTAGTGGAACTGTATTGATATACATCAGCTAGAACCAGGTCATGGAAGCTCTTGTAACTTAAGGTCTATGTTCCGTTACACCAGAGCTGGCACAAGTACTAGGAGCAGTGGAACACTGAATGGGCTAATTTTTTGCAGGAAAAGCCAGGCCTGATCACTAAGGAACAAGCAGTTCCGGTTGTGTACTCTAGCAAGGTCATTAAAATTGAGCTTCTGTGTTTTGGTACAACAATGCAGTGAAGTATTCAGCTCAATTTTTCTTTGGTAAATGAGAATATAGGGCTCTTGAAGTCATGAAGTTAATCTCACTGCCAGGAGAATCATGCAATACCCAACCTCTCTACTCCTCCAGTCTGAACTTCAAGTATACTGAGGTACCTTTTTGCTTCTCCATCCTTGCAGACCTATGCTAATTTCTGCTTGACAAGTCGCTAGAGAAGAAGGTAGAGGAATTCTCACTTTTTCAATCATTAAAGAAGAAGTTATTCCAAACGCTACAGTGCTACTGTTTTCATGATGTAATGGAGTGAGTTTAAAGCTATCTCTTTAAACTGAAGGAGAGAGTGTGTCTTGGGTTTTCTCATGCACAGCTTGTCAAAGGGCTCTGGCTTGTCTTCCTAGGACTGTCAATCCCACAGGGTATTTTAAATTATGCCAAGAGGGAAATTTGGAGGCCGGGCTTCTTAGCACTAGTGAAGGAAAAGTGCCAACAGCTTAAAGCTGTCTTTGTGCCCTGCAGCTGCAATGGCACTGAGCCATACCATGGTCTGGCCCTCAAATCAATACTGATGTGTAATATGCCTAATAGTCTCACTAACAGACCTGAACATTGTTCTTGAGCTGTATATTGTCTCTGTGGTGAATCCCCCCTTTTTTTTACCCTTCCAGGATTGTGATGAGGCCACCAAACTCGTTTATATTTGTAGTCCATTCAGGACTGGGTTTTGTGTCATCAAAGTCATAAAATACC
>WEIT01031042.1:0-15727 GCA_013389985.1 Dryoscopus gambensis
GGAAAATACATCACCACAGCTGAGTCCATGGTACACTAGGGAAAGACATCACATGTCTGCATGCAAAGAAGGGGCACATCTCCTCTAGAAGGAAACAGCAAAGTTTAGGTACTGATTAAGTTCTTCAACTTTTATACCAGAGGTTCCACTCAAGGATCAAGCATTTTCGTATTCTAATTATTTTATCTAAATATCAACTTCATTTAAACAAAAGTACTCTCCAACTGTAACCAGCTTCCTTTTCACCTTTATCTTGCAGTGAAATCATAACATTGGCTTTGGGTCACCACAGAAATTTAACAAACTGGTAAGAAACAGAAGAACAATTAGAAGACCCAACCAACATGGAAGCAGGACTGCAAAGAACAAAGCCCAGTTCAACTGCAAATACTTATGCATGCAGTACATGTATGAAAAATAAGCCTGACAAAGTAAAAATCTTTTCACAGATAAACTCTCCGTAAAAACATGAACAATGTCATTTGGATGGGAGACTTCCACTGAAATGGCTTCTAGTTTATATTACCTATTTATGAAAAGGGTTTATAAAATCTTATTAAAATATACCTGTTAGAACACAGCAAAAAAACCAAAAAAGTAAACACCATTGTGTCACAAAGTGACTGAGGCTCCAGCTGCCAAGGCATCTACAACTGAACATGCATTCATTCAGATACCACAGCTCCAAACAACATGACATGATGTAACAAAAAGACTGAACAGTTTAAGTGGCTCCTTTACTGATAGAACTGCATGTGGGGTTCCATGATTAAATGTCCTCCTCTACCTCATTAGTGAATTCATAACCCTTCAAAACCTGAATTACAATTGCCAAGCATACCACTGTTTACTATCAGAGGAGACCAAGGAAGCAGATCAGATAACAGGTGATAATACCAAAAGAAGTCAGAGGCAGCTGAATATTTATTATTTGTTGTCAAAATACGTTCATATTCCCAAATTATGACTTTGAAAAAATCTCTCACACAGATGTAAGACTAAGTTATCAGTTAAATTATATTTTATACATAAAATCATTGAGGAAACTAAATGGTATGCATTTTAGAAATGCTGACTGCCTATAAACTCCTCAGAAATCACTGGAAAGAAGTTCCACTCCTCTGACCAATGCAATTTCACCTAGGTCCTTAAAAAGATGATCCAAGAATTTCATTTTGAAACTTGTAGTTACAATCTGTACACTGAAATTTTTTTCCACAATGAAGATTTTATTTTTTTAGTAACAAAAAATACTTAATTGTTTGTATTTTAAGCAGACATATCCCACAACCTATAGCTTGAGAAGAGTGGCATCTAGTGGATTATACTTGTGGGCACAACTTACTAGTTATCTCAATGCTTTTGATTTAGGCCCATTTCATTAAAACACTAAGTTAAAGTCATTTTAGGGAAAACAAAATTAAGATCAGTTTTATTTGGTTTAAAAATAGAAATACTAAGTTTGAATGTTAATATACGTACCCTGAGAAAACCATTTCAACAGCCTGAATCTCATTCATTAGGTACATTACTTACTACATCTAAACTCGTCCTGCAGAGAAGTTCCAGGGACAGAATTTTGTCTGCCCACCTGTACAATTAATCATGTAGACTCTTTGGGCAATAGTGAGCTGCCATCAAGTAGTCTGCATGAAGTGAGATGCCACTGTGCTAACAGCCAAGCATATCACAAAGAACATCGTTATACACACTGACCTAAGATGACATGTTGAGATTGCAGCACTATTCACAGAGCTCCATGCAGGCTAAAGTTCTTTAATACTTAAATCCCTTTTGTCATGATGAGATCAAAAATTGCACGGAACATGTTTTCTGCAATCAGGACAGAAGCCCATGGGATAGATAAATGTGTTTTTTCTCAGCTTTGGTTCACATAAATTTGCATCTAGTGTTTTTCACAAGGAGTAAGTATGACTAGTGACAAAAGCCAACTTAACAAATTCTTTTCAGACTTTCTGAATAAGTCTAGTAAGCTTTCAGTTAACAGCTGGTTACTACATAACTGATTACAACAATTTTGATTTCCAGATTTACTATGGCCCCTTCCATCTACCTGTCCTACTATCCATGTTCTGATGAAGTGGAATGACAGACACCACGTGCACTTCTACAACTTTCTCTTACACAATGGAAAAATACATAAATTAAAGAAACCTGTGGCATATCTCTCTTGGGGTGACTTTATGCTGTTGTATCCCCTATCACAGCTTTATGCCCAGACATGATTCCTGTGCCTTTCTGTGCCTTTAAACTGAGCCCGAGAGAGGGGAGAGAAAGAAAAAAGGTCAGAGAAACTTTTCAAAGCAAGTGCTTCAAGGACACTACTCCTCTGCGTTCTTCTGCTGTGGGGAGAAGAGCGGAGGAAGCACCCTTCCTGCTTTTTCAGCCAGGTTTTTTTTTTCGGCTCTGTTTCTTCAGAGAGAGACGGAGAGTGGTTTTTCTGGGACTTTGGTTTCTTTTTCTTCTCTTCTGGACTTGTTCAGAACACCAGAACCCCACCAAGGGACCTTCCACCAGCTTGGAGGGGGCCCCCACGCTGACCCAGCTCCGAGGAAGAAGAGAGAGACCACACTCACAGGAGGCCTCTAAAATCTTTCAGGTTTTCTCTCCACAGCGAGAGGTATTATTATTTAGCATTATTATTCTTTACCAGTGTGTTTGTTAAATAAATAGTTTTTATTTCCTCTTTCACATTCCTTCAAGGAATATTTCTTTCCCAAACCTGGTGGGGGAGGGGAAGCTATAACCTGCCTTCCCTTGAGGAGATGTTCCTTTTGGACATTTTCCCTAAATTTGGCCCAAACCAGCACAACATCTTACAAGACCAGCCTCTTCCAAGTATTTGCGATTACACTGAACTAAACTGTCATGTTCGAGAATAACAAGACTACAAAAGTTTGTGGAATCAAAAAGTTCCCTTCCCTGAAGTAAGACCTGCCAGGCAGAGTGACATGTCTTACATCACAAGAAATAAAACTACCCAGCTTTATGCAGTATCTCTCTAGAAGCAGCACAGAACTACAGCCTGCATTACTTAGCAACTCTCAGCCCTACAAAGGGGAAAGGATACAAACACTCTTCTCCGGCTTTCTGTAGAGACTTTTCAATGTTAAACAAAAATAGCGCCAGCTAAATGTCTTTATCAAGCCCTTTAAATTAAGGTGCTAATAAATGAGTATTTGTCTTCTTAAGTGTTTAGAGCAACAACCAAAACTAAGTATCTTCTACCTGCTGTCTATTAATTATACAGGATTACAGAATCATAAGGAAATTCCAATTAGAAAGAGAACTCAGGAGATTTTGAGGCAACATCCTGTTCTAAGTAGTGTCAGCTATGAAGTCAGAACAAGCTACTTGAGTCTGTATCTAATTCAGAAGCCTTCAAGGATGGAGGCAGCACCACCTTTCTGGGCAAAATTTTTTCACTACAAAGGCAGTTGTTAGGAATTGCAAAGCTTCTCCTTTGTATCAGGGCAGAAATGAAGCTCAGTATGCCTGCTGTCTCCCAGCACACAATCCTGTGCCGTCTCCTTAAGGCCTTCCCACTGGCAAGGGAAGGCGACTGTTACGTTGCCCCAGCTCCTTGTCCCCAATAGACTGAGCAAGTCCTCGGTCTCTCCACAAAGGGCAAATGCTCCAGCTCCCAACCATCTTAGGAAAAGAGCATATGCACCTCCCTGGCTCTGATGGTTCAGCTGCTTGGAAGATGCAACACAAGAAAGGATAAGATATAGTCAGTCTTCTGGAATTGTATTTATCATTTGCAAGTGAACAATAATAAATATGATTTATTATATAAATATTCTTATCCTTAATAATAATAATATTATTTTTGCCATGTTTCCTTTCTACATCCTATTCTATTTTCAGCAGTTTCATTGTCACATGCATCTGCTTTCCTTTTCTTTACCATTCATTTCTAAGTGACAAGTCTTAAAGCACTCTTTAGGTTCTACCTTTTTTTACTATTTACATTTCAGGGACCTGAAATAAAACTTAAGTGGTACGTAACGAGGAAGCACTGTATTTTGCTTTTGGCAAAATGGCAAGAGCCATTGCTTGAAGCTTTTTTTTCTTTGATATATTATACTTCAAACTTCTGTGAAATTACCTTGATGAAAAACAGGGTTAGAAATCCCACCTTCTCATCCATAACTTGAAATGAATAATCAATGGAAATACATTTACTTTGATACTCCAGATTCATGCCATGGCTATAGCTACTAAATCATCAGAAATATATAAATAATTTCAATGAACATCTTTCTGCCCATTTTTCTACACAAACAAGGATGAGAATACTGTACTTCTTGTCCTTCCCCAGACCCTAATAACTTTTGAACTTGCTCATTCCAAACAACAGGGACAAAGGAATAGAAATCTCAAAAACATCAAAGCCTCAAAATTTAGAAAAGTTGGTAACTAAGTAAATTAGAGCTACGTTTAATGAAACACTGCAGGATTTTTCAACAGTTAATCACCCAGTTAACACGGGAAGAGTGGCAACCAACACGTGTTGTGACTCTCAAGCAATACAGCACAGGGTGTCTCTTGTCCATTCAGCACTCGAACACACCGCAAGTGCACAGCCGAGCCATTTCGGTTGCATGGGCCAAGCAGGAAATATTAGAAGAATAAGAAATGTTACAGAAGTAAGGTAATATAGTACTGCACAGCTGCTAAGGATATAGGAGATATAAGGTTACTGCAGAAGGGAATCAGAAATGCAGGAGGACACAAGGCCCCACTCAAGAGAAATAGGGTGGAAATCTGGCAAAGTCAGTCCCAATGTTCACTGGAAAACCTCCACTGCCTTTGTAGTCAAAATGCTGGGCCTTTACATGCTCTAGTTACCTTCCTGTTAACGCCACAAACCAAACTGCAAAGCAAGATTTCAGGTACAGGACTGATAAGACCATTTATAAACTAAAGATTATGCCATCCACCTTGTCATACCAGAACTGGAATCTGCAACATCATACAAATTAGGAAGGTGAGAAAACCATTTTATTTAATTAATTTCATCGTGTATGGAATAGCTGCATATACCAGACAAATGTTTAATAATTACCAGCAGTATTTAAAGTGCACAATTATTGCTCAGAAAATAATTGAAGGTTCCAAGATAAAAGGTACTAATAAGTTGTGTGTATCTTAGAATTTTGCATCTTACCTTTCAGCACTGAATGCAGACTCTGTGTCGATGTATATAACAGCCCCATCTAGTCCTCCCATGCTTACAGGCAGTGTAGACAGAACACTCACCATAATACAAAATTGAGTTTTGCCACAACCTGGTGGGCTAGTTATCTGGAAGAAAAGATTAGCAACATAACATTTATTTCACCATAATTCTACTTTTATCTTAAGTCCCATCAACCAGTGTTCCTCCAGTTCTGCTCTTCCAGTTACCAAAAGAGATAGCCATGAAAAGACAGAACACAGCCCACAAAGACCAACTTGCAGTTACTCTTAGATCTGTACCTTGCAGACAAACTCATGCCCAGAAGAATAAAAAGCTTTTCAGACACAGCATTATGCTTATACTTTATTTCTTTGACATCATTATTACCTTTAAAATTTGAGGTCCCCTACTCTCCCCCTCATCTCACAAGATCTTCCCTAGAGACACTTAGCTCTCTTCCATCTCTCTCTGTGCTACCTTCTAAAATAGAGCAGAATTAGAAGATTCACAGTTGACATTCACAAGTCATCAATGGCTTTTAGAGCCGAAAACAAAGTCCAGAGCTAATGAGCTGACAGACATAAATGACTCCTTAGGAACCATCACTACCTTGGTTAAACCAGGTCTCTCCTAGAAATCACAAGGATGATTGCTTATATCCTATAAAGACTGAATGTTCAATATGGACCACATATATACATAAGACAGATCTTATCTGCCCCAGAGACTACACTCTGCAGCATGCAGTGTGTGTTTTTTCATTGGCGTTAACTCCCTATTACCGTATCTCAACACCAATGCTCTGCAATGATCCAGACCAGCTCCCCAGTTCTAAGCTTCCACCTGTGCTCACTGAAAGCCCCTGTGGTGAAGCAGCAAAGAGAGCACGCTCAGCTTGCATGAAAAGGTTCCAGTACAATTTTGAAGAGAAAAACCACCAGGATCCAAAGAACACATTGTTTCATGAGATCACCAGTTTCTGAGAGCAATATTTTTCTACTAGAGACAGCAGTCTGCTGTTCTTTATCCACTGCAGATCTTCCAGAGATTGTATCTGAATGCTGGGCTCTGTGTTCAGATAACTGCAAGTTCATTACTACTACAGTGGGTCTTTAAATACAATATCGCATTGTCACCGCTTCTGGGAAGGAATATGATGAAATCTTAAATACTAAGAGGGCCGAAAAACAGCAAAAGCAAAGTGATTTTAGGCAGTAAAAACAGAGTGATGGGTTCATTATGACACTAGTAGCAACAAACTGATTATGTAAGGTGTGAAAGCAAGCCTCTCCAGGCAAGCTGACCTGTAAAACAAAGCATGCCTTCTCAGAACACCTAGAACTGCCAGAACAAAGGCCTAAATACAGAGTCATTGTTTGAAATTTAAAAAGAAAATTTACAACAGACAGACATTCAAAATCAAACTGATTTTTGCAACTACATNACGGTTTTGTTTTAAGCAGCAGCAGCATAACTTGAAGCACAGAAAATTTACAGGGAAACACTGAAGGATCACAGTAGCTACAGATAACAGTTGGTTAAAATCCCTTTAACCACCTTTGTCTTTAAACAAGGCCTGAAAGCCAAGCCATATCAATCAATCCACTTGAAACTTTAATGCAAGAGAAGCATTAGATGATTTTTGTTTAGAAGCAAACACTGCATTTAGTGAATTACAGATCAGGAATCAGTCATATTTATGCAATTATGTGTTCCCCAGCCAGTGTACTTAAATTATAAACTATCATATCAGCAATAGCTGCTAAAATTTAATGTGAATGCAAAGCATATATAAAAAATGCAGAGGCAATACACATTCCTTAGACTGTGATAGCCAGTGAAGCTCACCAGTTGTTTCTTGTTAAAAAGAAGACTTGAAATGAATGAGGCGAGGGTATCAATCCCATTTGTTAAAATGTATGGACAACTGTGAGGATACTTCATAAAAACGTTTGTAGTTATAGCCTTGCCTGGGAGCTGCACTGGAACCAACATCCATTTCAGTGGCTGATACAGAAGCTAATTCAGCAGAGATGCTATAAAAATGTCCAAGGATATGAGCATCATTTCAGAGAAAATGAAGGAACCTTGCAGTACAAGCTAGTACAGGGAAGCAAGCCAGTACACCAAGAAAGTATTTCTATTCCCAAAGACAATACTTCATGTTTAACTTGCATTCCTTTAAAGGAGTCTTTTAAATAATTCACAGTGAACAGTTTTACAAACTACAACATTTTATTGCAGCTACCACTGGTTCAGCAAATGTTTAGAATAAGAGAATCCTACTTGAAATTCCTCTAATAAATTTAAATTGAATGTCTGCAAAAAGTTTGTTTGGTTTGTTTTACTTTAAATTTGCTCTGAAAAAAACATCACCAAGATAGAAATGTGAAAACTACAACAGTTTTTAAAAGTATATTTTATTAGGCAGAGATAAACTATTTTTCAATAAGCTATAAATTATTTTCTCTGGCACATCTGTAGGGTCTGGATGAAATCACAAGGAGCTAATTTTTCTTTATCTACCAGAAGATTAAACTCTTCAATATTCAAAAAAATAATTATTTTAGTGTTTCCTCATAAAACTTGGCAAAAAGCTCTGACCACAGAATTTCAGCTATGATTTAGTCTCCAACTTAAAACCTTTCCACCTAACCTGTGGAAAAAAAATGGTCTGAGACAGTGTAATGCAATCAAATCTCTCTGGCGCTCAAAAAGTAAAAAGTTTTCGCTGTAGAAGATACCACCACAAGTCTTAATCCTTCTGATCACATACTCAGATTCCAAGTTTCCAGCCACCCTCACTGCTGGCTAAAGTAACAGAAAGAATAATTTAGCCATACCAGTCAGGAAGTAAATGCTGCATCCAGCATACTTTTGAAGAGAATTTCTCTCAGACTTAAAATATCTGTCTAATTCAAAAATACCAAAAGACAATCTACTTGTTGGCTATGCTCCAGTGAATTGTAAAAGAAGCAAATTAAAACTGTTAAATCCTAAAATCACTCAAATAGGAAAACAAAAAAAAAATAACAAAAACCTGGAAGTGTTCATAAGCTGCAGTAGAGCATAAAAGCAGCAGAAGCACAGCATCAAACCAGCAGCAGCAGACACTTGATAGCTTTCTACTAAAATTTCATCTAACAATCCTGATGAACACTTAGAGTGCTGCCAACCTTTAAAGCTACTTCAGATCCGAAGACTCTTGCAAAAATGTTTTTAAAAATCCCCAGAACCAGCCCTTAAAAGAAAAAAAAACAAAACAGTGTCTGTATAGTTAATGGTTATCTGCCTTTATATTTGCTGAGAAACCCCTAATACTAATAGGTGCCATAATTGCTTTCAACACTTAGTATCTAAAAGGCAAATAAAAAGCAATACACTATTTTATTTTTTCTTGCACACATCTAATGTTTTGAGCTATTCATCTAATTTTTGGATCCTACCTAGTTATCTCTGTAATATTTCTGAGTAAATAGTTATGTATCAGTCTCATCAACCAAGCCCAAGGTGCAGGTGGAGGGATGCAGTGCTTGCAGTTCTGGTCTCATCCACTATGTGTCTTGTAGAGATGTCAGCATCTCTCTCCCTTGGTAAGATCCCCCATTGTAGAGAACTGCACCAGGGAGGTCTTCTCACTTTTAAGCAAAATATCTTAGAATACAAAAAACTTCACATTCAAAGGGTTTTTTTCAGAAGAAAACTTGAAAGTGTAATATTACCTCCCGGTGCTGTGTTTCTCATTTACATCCAGATTAAAGTTTGGCCTATCTCTGAAGATATTCATTTCCTCCCAACTAACTTTAAATACAATGATACACAGGGAGTATAACTATTCTTAAAACAGAGTTTATCAACAGTTATACAGGTTCTCTTATACTTAAAGAACTAAATATTTTAAGAAAACACTGGGGGGTGGGAAATATTAAAACTGAGTATTGTGATAATTAACCAGGCTAAGAAGTAGTACAAAATTAAGCTGGAAAATTAAGCACCTATATTAACTTCTTGTAGAGCATTATTTTATATCATCTCATTAAAATTATATTTGACATCCATAGTTTGAGATCTGCTGCTTGCAGAGCTTACTTTTAAATAAAATTTAAAACAAAACAAAACCAACATAAAACAAAGGTCAGCTAAACTCCCCTAAAACTCTCAGCATGTTAACCACTGCTTTTCCCCAGATCTCCCTCTAAAGCAATGCCAAGAACACAGCAATCAGCAAGCTTGAATTCTATTACTGCTCTAGAGCCATTCTACCTGTCTTCAAGCAAGAACACATCAGACAGACTGCACTGATTGCTGAGTGACAGCTCCATTTAGGATTAAGAACAAAAAAAAATATTTATGACACTGTTATCAGCGGCCTTTTAAATTAACCGTGTAGCTCTTAGGCCCCAAAAGAATTGCATCCACTTGGTTTTTTAGCAGAAAAAAAAATTGATATCCAATATTCCCAATATTTGGGCACCCGTCCTAAGCCAGTCACAAGGTCAAGGACAAATCATCCTACGACGGAAAAGACACATCTCTATCCTGCTTCTTCCTCCTGCCTCCTCAGCAGTGGCTCTGCATTTCAAATAAAGAAAAACAATTCAGAAGTGTAAGCAACATAAGCACGTGAACAGCCGTTCTCTTACTCCCATGAGGAATGGTTAGTGGACCACACAGAACTCCTGAAAAGCTAGATTGCAGCTGCAAGCAAGCAACATTTCTTTTCAAACAGGGACTGTGCTATTTCATCAGTTGACCACACGAACCATAACCCATAAGAAAAGACAAAGTCCAGCTTTGCTGAGAAAAAAAATATTTTTAGGAACCAAAAGCTCATCTCTTGCTGAAGGCATTATGCTCAACAGCAGCACAGTTACAATCTCAGGACCACACATATCACTACTACATACAGGAACAGATATTCTTCAAAGAAACAGAATTTGGCAAGTTGTTTCTCCCAGAATTTAAAGACTTGAAGTATTCATCTTAAGTTCTTCTGATCCAAATTTCTTATAGTAAATTAGCAACAGAGCTAGGCCTAGATATGAAAAAAATATTCATTCTGACAGATCAATTTAAGTTCATGGATGCATTATTAAACATTTTTATGGTAACCTGCACGGTGTATATTCCATCATCTACAAAAAGAAATACTCAGAATCTTTAAAAACTAATAGCCCCTCGTTACATAAGAGATCCTAGAGCAGAAACTGTTTAGTCTCAACTCAGTGTTGCTTAAACTCTGCTTTAAATCACTATTAGGTTTCCTAAGTCATTTCTATCAGAGATCAAAATCAATCTAGCTTGATTATAGGGCGTGAAAAAAATGTATTTCTTCATAGTAAGATTTTCGTAACTTCTCATTTTTATTCCTCTACTGTGACAATTTGCCACAATAGTTAAAGAAAAGCACTTAGCAAGGACTGTTCTCATCCAAAATTTTTGTGTACTTTCTGTTTGAAGCACCTGACACAAGACAGTCGAACCTATCTGTGACTTTTGACTTCTAGGTGGAATGCTCAACTAAAATAAAATATATTAAACAAGTTACCTCTGTGAGGGACCCACAAGGCACTCCACCCTGCAAGACTCTATCCAAACTATGAAGTGTGGTGGATAAAAAGGCTGAAGAAGGATTGACAGACTTCCTGAGTTTCATTTCATAAGCCTACAAAAGGAGAGAAAAATAGCAAAAGAAAACAAGCATATCAGAAAATGCTTTTTTAAATGGCAATAGGAAAATTATATTTGCTTTCAACAACCTTGTATGACTTAACACTCAACAATGAGAGAAATATTGTTATATTCAGCTATAGTCTGCTCTTAGTTCATCATCCTTCCTTGTATTTATATCCCATTTATAGCTCACAGGGTAAATTTAAGTCTTTTTTTCTCTCTCTCACCACAATATTAAATAATAAGCCTTTAATGATGATGTGACCAAAGTCTCTGCTCTTATTCAACAAGGTTTGTTTTCAACCTGTAAAACTCCCTGATCAATGTTCATTACCAATTTGAAACTATGTGGATTGAAGGAAAAGTTTCCCAAAGATTCCCAAGTCTTTGAATAAGCCTGGGTTGATGTGTAGCCATTCATAATTTTCCACTTTGGTGAGGAAGACTTGACAAGACAACAGAACAGGTACAGAACTGAAAATGATTGGAATTCCTAGTTCTTCAACTGATTAGACAAACTGGTCCAAGATCAGAATTCTGTGTTTTTTAAGAATTATCCTCCTTTGGGAAATCCACCTTAACCGGAAAAAGGAAAAAATAACAAAATGAAAGTGCTGATCTGGAAACACCAAAACATGTTTCTGCTAAAACTGACACTATCTTAACCACAGGGCATCATGAACATCAGAAGTTTGTTTTTTAGGAGAAACAGCCCAAGACCTATAAACATAATTGCTCTAGCTATAGTACAGAGTTCCCAGAGATTTCAGGCTCCTGGCCCAACAACAGAGATTTGAGAGATTCTTGAAGCCCTGTCACAGCATACCACCACAACCTGCCATGACTGACCACTCCAGAAAATCAGATTTCTCTGTGCCTGAGAGAAATGCAGGCACCAGATTCATTCCAGTCTTAAGACACTCTGCTGGGAATACAATGTACTATGGAAGCAACTCCGCAGAAACCATTGATAACTAAGTAAATAAACACACCATTTAATCATAGCCAGTTTAGTCCATATTTGTTGGGACAACAAGCCAGCAAAACAGCTTTCAAGACACACAACATAACTGAGGACCTTTACCTCACTCAAAAGGGAGAGGAGTTTGCAAACTTTAAGAGCGAACACATGTACTAATGAAGGAGGATTTGAAACATTTTAATTTAATCATTTTTTCATTTAACCTCTGATAGGACTTAAACCTGTAAACTGAAAATAAACACTGTAGACCATAGAAAGAATATTCTATTCTTTCTTTCCTGCCTAACATGGTCTCTAAAATTTTACCCAGCATTTTTCTGGATTTAGCCCACAAAATTAAAGTTGAACAAGACTGTCTTTCACTAAAAAAATTCAATCATTAAAGCAAGAGTCAATGAAAAATTATAACATCCTTAGACAAGCTTTTCCAGTCACAACTTCTGTTAGTTTCTAAAGATTGTCTTATTTCTTCCCATTTCAGGGACTTAGTTTAAATTTATCTTCCAGACACTGGATCTTGCTCAGCTTTTTGTTCAGCTAGATTCTAGCAGGTCTCTAACATGATTATCTTTTTCTACTCAGCTTATACTGTGATCAAGTCACCTCTAAACTAACTTCCTCTCTGATGACCTCAGTGGTCCTCACTCTCTACTTCATAATGGAAGGCAAGTTTTCCAGAAATTAGGGCTTTACTGTGTATTCTGTCATACTCTCAAATTTTGCTTCCAGTGTTATATCTGAACAGCATCTTCCCCTTATTTATACCTCTTAATATCTAATTTATTTAGATGGGGTTTTTACTCAAAGATATTGTCAAACCTTCCTGCTACATTGGCCATGATGCTACATCACTCACTCTGACATGAAGTCCATTTGATATGCAAAGATTTTTGTATGCAAAGATAATTGTTTGCAAAGATTGAATCCACATCCCTTAAAAACAGCTAACATCTGTTTCTGGAAGGACAGCTCTGTATTGTAGACAATTACACAGCTGGTCAGCTATCGGCTGGCTCTCTATTAACAGACCTTGACCATTGCTGTCTGATAAACCTCAGCATATGCCAGGCTTCTCAGCAAAGAAACTTGACTGAATAGAGATGTGTGGATGACAGGCAAAAGCAAATGCTAGCATTCTGTTTAAACTTCCATCTCTCTTCAATTTGCTAACAGTAATTGGTGAAAAACTAGTAATTAGTTAGCTTTAAATACAGTCAGTACAAGTCATATTAATTCTTCTATTACTAACTTTATTGCAGCATATTAGTGGATTTAAAGTTTCATAGAATTACTGCTACAATTACTATGCCAATTACACATAATAAATTTTGACATGGATTATTTCTGTCAGGAATAAAAAGGGGGTTGCACTGACTGAAGTCAGAACTGTCTGTATCCTCTCTCTTCTAAAAGACATATTTTCACATGAATTCAAAAAAGAAAAGTAAATGCCGCCACTGCATTGCAGCTAACATGTTTCGTTCTTGCACCCTCCCCAGTTAGGCTACTGTTGCCTAAGGCACACTATAGCTCATCTACATGGGTGGAAGAGGTCCTTAAGAAATTATTTTCAGGACCACTTCACTTCTTGGCACCACTTTTATATTTAAACCAAATTTATACCAAAATTCTTATTATTTGCTTGTATTAAACAAAATTTTTATTTTTTTAGTTGCAGGATCCTAACTAAAAGCAATTTTCACATGCTGGATTCCCAGAGCGGATGACTTATTTCCCTACTGCACTCAGAACTGACGCCGCAAGCCTGAACAATCTCATGGGGCAATAATACCTAATAAATGTAACTGCATCAACCTAAAGTGCATCAGAGATCTAAATTTAAAAATAAAAACATTATGTCATTGTGCAATAAGACTGAGACACCACAAGTCTCCCACCTAAAAAGGTGAGCGACAATATTCACCTTTTTCCCAGATATTGTATCAAAACAGTATCAGCACAAGCATACTTACTGTCTGCATTTTGGGAGCACAAGCTCGGCTGACTTTACAAAGAAGCTTTTGCACCTCATAGTAGCTCTGTCCCGTCACTTTCATTAGCTCCAAGAGGGAAAGACATAAGAAGTCCTGAAAGATTATAGAGCAGTTCAGAAAGCTCAACCTAGAAATCCAGGCTGGGGACTAAACTGATGCAATCTGTACAAAACTAGTACATATTCCACAGGTTTACTAACTCTCCCTTCAGATACTCATAGACACTGATGACATCCCCTCTCAGTTATCTCTTCTTGAGACTGAACAGGCCCAGACCCCTCAGCCTTTCCTCGTAAGAGAGATGTTTCAAGCCCCTCTTCACCTTCATAGAGCTTCCCTCGACCTGCTCCAGGAGCTCCACGTCCATCTTGTCCTGAGGAGCCCAGAACTGGACCCAGCACTCCAGGTCAGGCCTCACCAGGGCTGAGTAGAGGGGCAGCATCACCTCCCTCAACCTGCTGGCCATGCTCTTCCTAACGCAGCCCAGGATCCCATTGGCCTTCTTGGCCACCAGGACACACTGCTGGCTCACGGACAGTTTTTTGTCCGCCAGGCCCCCCCCGTCCTTCTCCGCAGAGCTGCTTCTGGAACTTCCCTACCTCCACATAGATAGTAAGTACATAAAAGTTTTAATGTTTTAGTTAGACATCTATCATTTTAAAGCTCTATTTTTACAAGGCAGCAGGCCAGATAGAGTCTGAAATGCCCCCTACCTAATAGAAAGTAAAGCTCCCTGTTTAATTAAACTACCAAAAAGTGAATTCGACATGCATTAAACAACACAGACACATACACGAAAAAAACAACAAAAAAAAAAAAAAAAAAAAAAACCAACAAAACACCAACACCACCAAACCAAATCCAACTACAAAAAACCCACCCACATAAAAATAATAACCATTTCACCTGACAGGTAGTGATCTGATAGCGACTCAGCCTTTCACACATCTCCTGAGACAACTGTGCTCTTCTTAGTTTCTTAGCAGCCATGCTTCCCAATCTACAGGGCAAACAAAAAAAATGTTTGAACAATTATTTGAATATAACTGTGTGGACAATTCCACTAACTCCTTGCTAAAGAACAGGGACGTGTGCACATATACAAAATGTAATGTGATATAGATTTCCCATGTAAGCCTGTGTCACATTAAATTATGTTACCAGTCTGAACACAGTTTTGTTAAATTACATCTCATATTTGACCACGTATGAGAACATACCAGTAAGAATGGAAGTGCCAGCAGTGTCTATAGGACAGATGTTTCTGGGACATAAGAAAGTTGAAAATTACAGTCATGAGCTGAACAAGAACTCCTCATGCTATACTTCACTGGCAAGAAATAAGTTATCTTTGGATGCCTGAACATGAATTGTAGAACAATCACAGTGAGCATTCAGCCCTAGAACATACACTGCTAGAATACAACACTCAGTTTTGGTGACCCATTGACATTGAATTCTACTGAACAAAACGCCACAGGATGCTGTCCTGCCCAAACCAAAGCACACACACACATACGCTTGACCATGTCGCTGTTTCACACATATTATTTAGGCAACATTCCCAGTATTAATTCATACAAACATTTAGGCAAAACAAAGGGTTTTTATAATGTAGTAAGTGCAAATATTCCAAACGTTTGCCATAACGCAAAACTGCTACAACTTTGCAGATGCATAGGCCTCCACATCTTCACAACATGGAAACTTTATTGCCCCGTCGACAAAACTCTCCTTAAACAAGAAAGAACCCCAGTTTCAGGCTCCCTCTGCCGCCCGCGGCATCAGCCCGGGTCACGGGGATTCGCCTGCAGCCGGAGACCCAGCCCGGCCCCTCTCGCCCCCGGCAGCGAAAACCGCGGGCACCAGAAA